>JAPKLY010000104.1:204975-221420 GCA_026898435.1 Prunella vulgaris
AATAATAATAATAATAATAATAATAATAATAATAATAATAATAATAAAATTCATGTGAATTTTAATTTACATCAATTTTATATATATTATTATTGAGTAAGTCTTGTATGCAATTGGTGTGTGGTGCGCTCATTCAACAGTTAATGTTATTTACACTAGAAGGTGTCGAATGATAATATTAATTATACTAAAAAAATAATTCCGAAAAATTAATAATAATATAAAATTTTAATATAAGTAATTTAAAATCAATTTATATTGATTGCTCTGAAATTGTCGATTAATTATACTGAAAAATTTATATAAAAAATTAATAATAATATAAAAAATTTAATACAATTAATCCAGTAAAATCAATTTATATTAGCATATCCACCTGGAGCGGAGAATGCAGCTTAGTCAACAAGGCAAATTCACCTTTTTTAACGTTGGTGATCAACTTCTTCTTTACGTGGAGGAGGTGAAACCGCGTCTGGAAATGGGAATATATATATATAAATATCCTAAAGTCCAAGTCAATTTCTCCAACTAAACCCCATTAACCATACTCAATTTCATTTTTTTATAGATCAACAAAGAGAAATATTTTTTACGTCATGAGAACTATATATAGTCTACTAATAAATAATTAATGTATTATAAGAAACTGTTTAGTTCTTAATTATGTCAATAATTTTAATTATTTTTATATATAATAGTAATATTATTTCGTTAATATTTTTACTATTTTTATCAACACAAAAGGGATTTATACATTTAACAAAATATATAAAATTTTGTGCATATATAATTAAACTGGGTTTTTTTTTATAAATTTATTTTACTAATAAATTAGTTGGGATTTATCTTAATGAAGACTGATACTAACTTAATTACACTTTATACGCATCGTACAGTTGAAGTCAATTTCGAAAAATTGCACCCTGGTTATTGAAATACTGAAAAATAACTCTAAGTTAAATTAACTTATTATACAAATAAGAGTAATTTTTCTAAGGGTGATTTTCAGATTATATTTAAGTTGCACGATGTACCGTGGCACCGGACTATTATTCTAGACGGATTAAAATTTCGTTGTTGTTTTTCCTTCTATAATATATATAATTAAGTTGTCCTTTTCTATTTGCAGTATATATATAAACAAACAACATGCATATATTAATCACATTAGAAAATAAAAAATAAAATGTGGGGGCCAATGTGCTCAAGCGCAGACACAGAAAATTGAAAACCCCTCATGCAGCTAATTTTTCTTTCCTTCTCTGGCCATGGCTGCCCCCAAAAAACACACCACAAAGGGAAGAACTAAACGCCTTAAAAGCAGCTTCCTCTGCTTCCTTGGGGGCTGTTTCGGAATTTCAAATAAGGTCTCCGCCGAGCACGGCGATGGCAAATCGGTCAAGAAGGTCTCCGGCCGGCGCGGAAGGGCTTCTCCGGTCAAAGATCGCAAGATTCCGACGCCGCCGGAGCTGGTGAAGTCCAGCAAAGAAATTGTTGTTGTAAAGGATGAGGAGAAGAAAAGTCAAATTTTAGCTCCATCTCAAGATGAATTAACAAGTAATAAGGTGAGTACAATTTTCATTTTCTTAAAAGGGAAAAAAAAAAAAAAACAAATTCAGTTATGATCGTCAAATAAAATTTGATTATTATTTTTACATATTATGTTTTCTTTGGAATTTTTAAGTTTTGAAATTGGAATTTTGGATAATATTAAGTAAAGTTTATGAATTTTTCCATCAAAATTTGAAGTTTCATTTATTCCGAGAACTTATATTTGAATTTTTTTTAAAAAGAAATAAACTTATATTTGAATAAATAAACCTTTTTTTATATAAATAAACAGAGGATTTCAGCTATTATGATTCCATATTACATATGTATAATAATTGTAGGGCTTTAAACAATTAGTTATAATCACCTAAAAATAGAAAAATGCATATCTTTACATTTTATATTTTTTTAATGGAGAGAATCACCTACTGTTGGGTGAGGTGCACACGCAATACAATTATCTAGTTTAAGCATTTGCCTTTTTTTTCATTGTTATGATTTCTTTTCTAAATTAATTCTGCACATATTTGGAACATGTGATTTATAGGAATGGAAAGAGTATATAAATGAAAGTCATAGTTCTCGTATAGTTGAACTATGATTGATTTCTTAGTTTTTGAAAAGCAAAGTCACAGTAGAATCATTCCAAACACACACTGTTACTTTGATTACTATTACTCACCTCCAAAAATTTCCAACCAAACAACCCCTAAATACTGATAAATCAAATCAATTTTACTTTACAAAAGTAAATACATTGTAGAATTAATTATATCTATCACAAGATCCAAATTTATATTGTACTCGTTGTTTAATTAGTTCAATTTACTAGCTACCCCATTAATATATATATATTCACTTCCTGTGTAAAAAAAGAAAAGAAATAAATTTAGATTTATAATTCTATTTCACAAATTAAATTATATTTCATGCTGCAGTTAATTCATATTTTCAGCATAATATTTTGCTTACAAATTCAAAATGTTAGTTACTTAATAATTTTATATGGTTTATATTTTAGACATTGAATATAATTTCCACGAAGAGCAAAAACAAAGAGAAATCAAATTCGATATTGACGAGTCAAATAAAACACATCGAAAAGCAAAACAGCGCCGCCTTAGAAAAATCGACCAATCCGGCTAAGCTGTCACACTCGGTGTCCCTACCGTTGCCACATCAGAAGCCGATGACGGCAAGCAGCAGTGAGAAGGGCAAAACGAGAAGAGAAGTAAAAGTGGGGGGCGAAATTGACCCAAAAGTTGGGGCAGCAATTATAATGGTAACATTAATAGTGATGTTAATTTGGGGTAAAATGTGCGCCATTCTTAGTACGGCGGCCTGGTTTTACATTTTACCTCGTTTTACAGCAACAATGGATTACCACCGTCCGATCAAACTCAAAACTAGTGATCATCACGTTGATCTGGATTCATGGGAGTACAAGAAAAATATTGTTTTACGGGGATTGCTCGATAGAAGTTAGTTTGTTAGAATTCTCTGTTTTGATTTTATGTTTTGTTTTAGCATTTGTTGCTTTTAATGCACGTTCATATATATACATGTGGCGTGCTTTAAAAGTAAAATAACACGAGATGAAATATCATAAAGGTATATACGGTTTTTTTCTTTTGATTGTACAGAAATGTATATGTATATTTTTTTTAAATGATTACTATAGAAATTGGAGGTCTTATAATATCTAGTTTTTCTCATGGTTTAATTAGCTTATTTTTGTTAAATGTAACATTTCATCTAATATATTTGCTGAGTAACAAGATTTAGATAGTTGAGAGTTAAAAGTTGGTAAAAGGTATCAAAGGGTACATAAAAAATACTCCCTCCGTCCCATGGATATTTGCACTCCTGGGGTGGCACACAATTTATGAAAAATATATTTTTTAAATAAAGTAGTGGTATATGAATAAATGTGTGAAAAATTTTGTGAGTGTGCACGCAAATCGATGTTTCCCTTTTAATTAGTGTGCAAATTGATTTAGGACAATTCAAAATAGAAAGTGTGCAAATTGGTCCGGGACGGAGGGAGTAATAAACATCATAAATATGTAAAAGGTAATTTCGTAAGTTTAGAAAATCTCACAGACCAAATCGAGTTATAAAAATAATTTTAACAGTGTAACGTGTCTGTCCATATATTATTAAATTTATCAAATTAAACAATTATACTATATATGAGCAATAATATATAGAAAATACCGCATGCCTTATTTTTAATACTGGTTAATGTAATATTATACTGGATTTGTGATCTCATCCTATCCGTCGATTCTTTTTCTTTTTTTTTTTTACCCTCGATGTTATTTTATTTCTTTTAAATTAAAAAATCATAGTAATTTTTATACTAGTCAAATTAAAAAGAATAAACATTTTTGGTGATCCTACCTGCAATTATTTAGAAGTTTCCAAATGGAGAATAAATAACTCACAATTGTATTTATTTATTTTTAAGGGGAAGCAACTCTTTGTTGACTCAAGATATTTGTCTATTTTAATTAACATTTATTTATTTTTTATTAACAAGAAATCCGGATGACTTTCGTTTAACCTCGCTTTCTCACAATAATCTGCAAACTAATACGAGACATAAATGAGTAAGTCTGAACTCGAGTTCACATAAACTCGTATCACTGTTATGTGTAATCACTATCACTATTATAAAAATATACTTGATATTTTAACTGTGATAATGTATATGTATAACAGTGATAGTATATACACATGACAGTGATAATTAAAAACCTAAATTCACTGTGTACTCGGGTTCATACAATTTTTTGCGTGCAAAGATTCTATACTAATTTATGTAGAGAAAATTTGATCGTGATATTTAACGGTTATACTCACCTACGTCATTAGGAAGCCTCTAACAGCTATATATAGCCATTTAGTGATATAATCTTGGATTAAGAGTGCCGGCTTGAATTAATTGTTATTTGCTGCCTAATCACTTAGATTATGATAGGGGATTAGGGGGGGGAGGGTGGATAAGATTGAAATCTGACTACTTCCTCATTTGTTAATTTTTCTAAAATGAGAGGCTAGAAATTAAAAATCAAGATTAATAAAGAAGTCTATTTTTTTTTTCATTGTTAGCCAATTAAATAATCTATAGTCTACACTATCAAATGGATTTGGTAGCCATTTTTGAATATATAATTTTTTAATTTTTTAATAATTGTCACTAGTAAGTATATCTTATGTTAGTCTCCGATGGGCCATACACAATGGGCCTTGGATGAGATGGTTGTGACAACTACTAATGTATAACATGGAGACAACTACAAATATTTACGCACTATACAAAAATTTGTATCAACCAGTGTTTACTTCATCGACGCTGTCACGTGTATGTACTATTATTATTATATATATTTGTTATTATTGTTATACATATATATTATTACTATTAAAAAAATTAAGTATATTTTTATAATAGCAATAGTAATTATATAAAATAGTGATATAGGCTCATGTGAACTCGGGTTCATCGGGGGCCTACTCTAGACACTTTTCTTTTTTTTTTTAAACAAAACAATTTTATAATTAAAAAAATAATAAGAAAAACATTATCAAGAAAAAAATATTATTTCATCGGTAAAATAGTTTCTTTTTGTGTGATAAATGATAATATGGGTACTCAATCCCGGGATCTTCCGTAACACAATGATATAACAATATCTTCTATAATACCTATCAGATGATTGACACCTGTAATATAGGAGATATATTTTTTTCAAAATATATTTTAAAGATCTTATTTTCTCTCACCACACACACACACATATATATATATATTAATTATATGGTATCTAATCAAAATTCCTTTTTGTAATAATCATATCTTATCTAAATAAATAATCATATCATAATCAAAACCAAAATAATCGTATTTATTTTTTGTACAAAAATAATACATGGGTTTAAAATAAATAAATAAATAATAGATCTAATTGACAAACCAATAAAATTTTGGGCGGAGAAATATATTTTCATTTTTGAGCATGTGTAGCAATATCAAAGTCCATATTTACTTATTTTTAAGCAGTTTAAATTTGAATAATATTTAGGATTTATATTTTTATATGCCCAATAAATTGTCACATTTTTTAATTCGGTCCACACGTTTCACATTTTTTGAAATTAGTCCTATATGTTTACAATTATTTTGAGTTTAGTACATTTACATGTTACAATAGGTTGTATAGCCGGTTGTCTCCACCTAGAAATATAATTTAATTTTGCATTTGATTTTGGGATTATATTTTTGTAAGCCCAATAAGTTGTCATACTTTTGAATTTGGTCCATGCGTTTCACTCTTTTTGAAATTGGTCCTACCTTTTAAAAATAATTTTGTTTTTAGTTCTTTTACCTGTTACAGCAGGTTATTTGCCACCTGAAAATTTTATTTTATTTTGTATTTATTTTTTGGAAGCCAACTGTATTATTTTATATTTTTAATTTTTAACGGGTCGGGCTAATTATATTCGGGCTGGACTTATGAAATCGGGTCGGGCTTATGAGTAGGTTTAGAACACAATAAAAAAACACCCTAACAAATCTAATTTTATCACATGAACCCTAAGCCTGGCGACGAGATGATAGGAAATTAGATCGGTCGCAGCAAGAGGAAACCGTTCCAAAAAATGTCAATTCTCAACATCTTGCCCGCCCAAAAACCATTCCCCTTTCTGGTCCCCTACCTTCTCTTCGAGAACACAATGTCCGTCACTAAATTCAACGCGATGATCTCTGACCTTTTCCAGCCCGGCAGTGCTTACGAATGGGTCGTCACGAAGAAAACAGGTCGTGCATCCGAGTCCAACCTGCTAAGCCCGACCCGATTTCATAAGCCCAACCCGAATATAATTAGCACGACCCGTTAAAAATAAAAAAATATAAAATAATATAGTTGGCTTCCAAAAAATAAATAAAAAATAAAATAAAATTTACAGGTGGCAAATAACCTGCTGTAATAGGTAAAAGAACTAAAAACAAAATTATTTTTAAAAGGTAGGACCAATTTCAAAAAGAATGAAACGTATGGACCAAATTCAAAAGTATGACAACTTATTGGACTTACAAAAATATAATCCCTTTGATTTTATATGTGTTAACTGTGTAATTAATTTAATTTAATTTTTATTTTAATTTCATTGAAAATTATTTTCATTAGGTGGGGCTTATTAAGATGGGTCGGACTTATTAAGGGGGTGGGTCTTGAGTATAATAAAATGAGTCTGACTTATTAATACAATTTGGAATCATTTTCATTTGGAGATCGAGAACCAAAATCGGGAGCAGTTTCTACAAAATCAGGAGAATCAATTTGTTCATTTTCATTTGCAGCAACCGTAACTCCATTCCAAGAGAAGGAAATCATTCAGGTTTCAAAAATGTCGTCCACCACTTATTCATTCTCCATAGCACGACGTAATTACACTCTCTTCATTGTGG
This sequence comes from Prunella vulgaris, assembly GCA_026898435.1. Taxonomy (NCBI): domain Eukaryota; kingdom Viridiplantae; phylum Streptophyta; class Magnoliopsida; order Lamiales; family Lamiaceae; genus Prunella; species Prunella vulgaris. The sequence continues at coordinate 212,003 of JAPKLY010000104.1, forward strand.
GGTGGAAGCTCAAATACACACCTCTTGAACTGAAGAAAATCTGGGTCGAAGGTTCTACATGTGCAAGGGATGGATTGATTTGTTTTGAAACAATCTATTTTTACAGCGTATTTTGAAATCCAGGTGGAGACATCTAGTTACAAAACCTATTGTAATCGGTAAATGTACTAAAATCAAAATAATTTTAAACGTATAGGACTAATTTCAAAAAATGTGAAACAAGTGGACCAAATTAAAAAATGTGACAACTTATAGGACATATAAAAATATAAATCCTAATATTTATCTCAATTATAATTTGGATAGAATAATAATTAGACTCAATGATTTATATTTTTTTCATAAATAGCATATGAAAATTAATCAAATTAGATATTCTTCAATCTTAGAAAGAAAACTAAGTTTATTAGTTATTCCATTAAAAAAAATGATACATGTAATAGAATATATTCTACAATCAATATATTATCAAAATAAATGAGCAATTGTAACATCTTCAAACATAACTCTCTATTAGTATATAGGTGGATTCTCACTCCTTGCATGGGAAGAGAGTACAAGATTTTTTCCATAAATTATGACTAATATATAGGCAACTTGCAAGTTAATTGAGTCAAGTTAATTTTGATGACTTTTAGACTAAAGTTGAGTCAAGTTAATTTTGTAAACTAAATTAAAAATTAATTACTTCTTAATACAATAAGTACGAGTATATTAAATTTTATATTTTTTTCCCAGGTATAAAATTTAAATATTATTAGTAGTTTAGTACTTATATAATAGAAATAATTTGAGACAATTAGTTATAATATAAAATTGAAAATTGTAAAATTTATATTCGTACTATCCTTGAAAAATATGATTTTTCAATGTCTTAAGTATAAAATTATTTATACTAAAAATAAATTGATTTTTGCATTAATAACATTGACAAAATTAACAAATGGTTCCCGCCCTTTCAATCATGGGGTATAGAATCATAGAATCTGTGTGCCACTTAGTATGTTGTTGCAATAAAACAATGCATGTGATTAGTAATGCGTTAAAAAAAAAAACCACGATCATATATGATGTTATCTTTAATAGCTCTGTCATTCTCATTTGAGAATAGTCTTCATTTGAATAATAAATGTATTTAAATGGTTGATTGATCATTGAACTCGAAACATATAACAAAAGAATCAACAAAATATTTATTTCACCTTAAAAAAATGGGAAATTACAAAATCTTGAAACATCTAAACCTATAATAGAAGACACTCCGTTATCACGGTATTTATATCTTAAAAAATTACTATTACTAACTCATAAATTAATTATTGTATTAAAAAGCAAAGAATTTAAAATTTTATCTCATCTAGATTGTAGAACTACATGTCCATTTAAAATTACTATTCAACTAGGTTATAAAAATTGAATTGATAATAAACTCTCTTAAAATTGTGGTGTTATTATTTAGCGAATGTATATATATTATACATACTTTTCAGGTTTTTTACTTTGATTTTCTAGACCTTGCGATTCCATTTGTTCTTGTGATCGATCGGATCGACGATTCCTGCAATTCCAGACCTTGTGATTCCTACGATTCCAGACCTTATAAATCAACATTCATATTTTTGGCGATTCACAATTTCGGCGATTCACACAGTTTATTGGGCAAAATTGTTTTGGTTTCGATTGATCATTCGATTGTCATATTCATTTTCACGTAAAAAATGCCCGACTCTTTTGACCAAGCGATAAATCCCCTTTCTCCGTATTTTCTTCACCACAATAATAATCCACCTCTGGCTATTGCTCTCGAGCCTTTGGATGGACCGAACATTGTTTCTTGGCGACAATCGGTGGTGCGTGGTTTGAGTGTCAAGAATAAATTTGCACTTGTAGATGGTTCTCTCCCGGTTCCAGCGCCAGATGGTGACAGGGTTGTGTACATGGCTTATGTGCGTGCAAATGACCTAGTGTTGCAATGACTTAGTGTACACCTGAAATCAAGAAGACTCTGAGGTATTTCTAGACAGCTAGAGAGGTTTGGAGTGAATTGACAACTCGGTATGAATGTGCTGACTTGTCTAAGATTTTTCAGTTAGAGAAGTCTTTAAACATTTGGCTGCATCACAAGAATCTGATTGTGTGATGAAATTCTTGATTGGTTTAAGTGAGTCATATGATGCGATACGTAGTCAGTTCTTATTGCATAAGCATTTTCCTCCACTTGCCAAAGTGTATGATGTATTGTTGTAAGAAGAGTCTCAGAGGACCTTGGTTATTCCTACTCCTGTTTTGCCTGAGTCTGTGGCCATGTTAGCAAATAACTCTAGGTTTTATAAGGATAAAAAGAAGGGATTAAAGTGCACATATGTAATGGGAATGACCATTCTAAGGATAGGTGTTTTGAATTGATTGGTTATCTGCCTGGTTGGAAAGGTCCAATGGAAAATAAAGGAAAAGAGAGGTCTGCCAATACTTTGATTTCTTCTCCTGAAAAGGTTGTAGGATCTAATCATTTGGTCACTCAAGAGCTTCTTGAGCAGTTCTTGCCTTTGGCCAAGAAAAATCAGAAATCATCTACAGAGTCCTCTCATTCTGCTGCTTGTGTTTTTGCTATTCCTTCCAATGTCGTTGCTAGTTAAGGAAGAAAGGGAAGTCATTTTTTTTGCTTTAACTCTTTCTCTAATTGAAAGTATTTTACTTGGATTTTAGATACTGGGGCAACTGATCATATGATATCTAGTTTGGAGTGTTTTACTTCTCCTCCAACACTAGCTAACATTAAGATAAGTTTGCCTAATAATGTTGTCTCTACTGCAAAACATATGAGAACTGTGATTATTAATGAGCATTTAACATTGTACAATGTGTTGTATGTTCTTGATTTTGCATTTAATCTGATCCTAAACTTTATAGGGAAATTGTTGGTAAAATGCTTTATTTGACTATCACAAGGTCAGATATATCTTATGCAGTTCAATCATTATCACAATTTATGAGCAACCCATCTAGAGTGCATACGAGTGTTGTACACAGAGTTTCAAGATATTTAAAAGGCACACTAGGTTTGGGTATCTTTTATTCAATTTCAAATGATTTCAGATTGCATTCTTACACTGACAGTGGTTGGGCTAGATGTACAGAAACTAGAAAGAGTGTAACAGGTTACACCATTTATTTAGGGAACTCTCTCACATCATGGAAGTCTAAGAAGCAAAATATTGTTAGTCGATCCTCAACCGAAGCAGAGTATAGAGCTATGGCAACTACTACATGTGAGATTCAATGGATACTCTACATCTTGAAAGATCTACAAATTCCAGTCCAACATCCAACAACTTTATACACCGATAGCAAGTCTACATATCAAATAGCTCACAACTCTTGTCTCCATGATAAAAGCAAACACATTTCAATCGATTGTCATTTCACAAGGCCGAAAATCAAAGAAGGAGCTCTCAAGGTCATTCATTTACCAACTAATGAAAATCTGGCAGATATAATGACAAAGCCCCTTCTCCCAGCTCCTTTCAACACATTCAAGTCCAAAATGAAGCTCTTGAACATTCACTCTCATTTTGAGGGAGGTCTAAAGAGTAGAAGAAGCGTTATTTCCCTTATTCTTTCTACTTGTAAAGTTGTTATTCATTTTATATCTTTTTATAAAGAATTAGAGTAGAAAGAAGTTACTTTTGTATCCCCAATATAAATACTCGCTAATTAGATCAGGGGAATAACTTTTCACAATTATTGATCTTTATCCAACTTGTAAACACAAAGTTTCCATTGAGTAAAATTCAGTTTGTTAATAGCGGTCATAAAAAAACTCCCAAACATCCACGAACAGCCTTCGTCCTCTGAGAATCTGTCTGAGAACGAAAATGCCAAAAAACCTTCTGAGAATCACGAACAACCTTCGTCCTCTGTAACCATAGAGAAGAGAGGGATGGAGAAGAGAGAGGGAGGGGTGTGTATTCTTATTTGTACAGAGAGAGAAATGAGATAAGATGTACATAAATTTAAATTAATCAGATGTGAGGGGTGCGCGTGTGTGAAATGGATTTTTCTTTTAGAATAATTCAAATTAAAATTGATTTGATTGTCACTGTTCATATTTAAATTGTGCAGATAGTAAGATATGTAAATAATGAGAACTTTTTGCCCCTATTTATATTTATTTTACCCTCATTTGCAAGTAAAATAAAGTGGGGTCCTTCGATGTAATTGAATGTTATAAGTGCCCTTGAATGTAATTAATCCTAATAAAATCATCTAATGTAAGATAAATCGTATACAACATCACTGCAATTTTTCAATACATAAAAAGATATATATGAACTTATACATAACCCCGCCAATCACGCGTGATTGAAAAAAAAAATTATATATTAATTTTAAATTAAATATTTTAACAAAGTATCATAAATTATATAATTATATTTAAAAATATTTATAAATGATTTTTAATAATTTTAACATGATTATTATGAAAGTCTATTAAGTAATTAATAATTATTTAGAAATTAAAAATATTAAGCATAACTATAAATAAAAATTGTCCTAAACAAGGTGGGTTCATTAAAATGCAGCATTCCAAAAAGAAAAATATATAAAGATTGTAGATAAGATTGAAAAATAGAAAATTTGGGATAGAACATTTTTATAAAAGAATAACTAACAGTGATTATTCATATTTTGTTTTAAAAAATACATAATTATGAGGAATTTAGAAGGGTCAATACGTAGAATTGGAATAAGATTAGAATTTTATTTTTAAAAATACAAATGAATTTTTTTTATAAAGGAATAACTCACATCGGTATTTTATATTTATTATAAATACAAATTAGAATTTTTATAAAAAAGTAAATTACATCGATTATTCATATTTTATTTAAAAAAAAATACAAATTGAAATTTTTAAAGGAATAATTTACAGTGGCTATTTTAAATTATTTTAAAAAATATAAATTATGAGAAAATTAGAAGAATAAGTAGAAGAGGTTGTATCAAGCAACTCAGAATTTAGTTGATTGCAAAATAGATAGTATGATATATCACAAGACGTCATAAACTGGTGAAGAATATTTTATTGTAAATACAAAATTAAGATTTTTATAAAGGAGTAAATTACAATAATTATTTACATTTTATTTTAAAAGATAAAAATTTGGTGCAAAATAGATAATAGGGAATATCACAATAGTCATAAATTGGTGAAGAATATTTTATTGTAAATACAAAATTAGGATTTTTATAGAGAAGTACATTACAATGATTATTTATATTTTATCATAAAAAATAAAAATTAGGCGCAAAATAGATAATAGAGAATATCACAATAGTCAAAAATTGGTGGAGGAAAAAAAATAATGGGGTGAGAGAGGCTCGAACTCTCGACCTCAGGATTACTCAGAAGCTATGAGACCTACGCGCTAACCAACTGCGCCACCACCCCTTATTGATAAATCGGTTTTAATATTGTCTAAATAATTTATAACTCCAGTACACAATAATTTTAGTAAATTAAAATACATATGGCGTGGGCCATATTTCTGCGATCCATTAAAGAGTGTGATATATTAAAATGTGTGGATAGCAGGTTAATTTTGAGAATTATAAGAAAATAATTTAGGATATTATGATGAAATTATTTTAGTATTAAATATTTGATATAGAGTATAAAAAATTCATCAGACGTAATATAATTTGTAATAAAAAATTAATAATAATTAAAATATAACATTATCGTTTCTAATTTTTTTATACTCGATTAAATATTTAATACTTTAAAATAATTTCATAATAAAATTAACATAATGAATTTTCAAATAAAACTCTTCATTGAGAAAGAATAATATTCTGTTTATAAATGATTTATATTGATAGAGAACGATAATGTGTCAATACCTGATTAATATATTGAAAATAATAGTGTGTCATAGATGAGTATTAACTGAGAATTTTGTATAATATGGTTAATTTTAATACATGGGATTAATATTAAAATTATCCAATAATTTTTTTACTTTTTTTTATTTGATCTCATAACTATATAATGTTTTAATTTAGTCTCATGACTATGTAATATTTCAATTTAATTAGTCCCATAACAATTCAAATTTAATCAAAATTAGTCCTAAATCGCCGAAAATGACATAAACGACGTCGTTTAACTCACGTGTCGCGTGAGCCATTTTCGTCAGAAAATATAACACGTGATCGGCACGTGGGTAAAACGACGTTGTTTTATGTCATTTCCGGCGACTTGTGACTATTTTGGTAAGATTTGAATTATTATGGGACTAAATTCAAACGTTACATAATTATGTGATTAAATTAAAATATTACATAGTTATGAGACCAAAGTGAAAAAATTATGGGACAGTTTTGGTATTAATCCATAATAACATATTCAATATCTCGTGCCGTGCTTTTAAAGAGTTATAAGTTTTATTAAATTTTAATATGTAATTAACGAGAAATATAATGACGATTATACCATTTCAATCTTTATTATTAATCACAATGTATAATATCCTAAATAATTACTTACCTTTTTCCACTTATCTTTCTCCAATAACATTTTGTCTTTGTGTTTTGTTACTTTTGTATCGATCAACTTGAATTTTGTTAAATAACATTTACTATGATATATGAATAATTGAAAATAATTTACTAATTATAATTTTAAAACTAAATGTTAAATAATAATATCTTAACAAATGTTAATAATTGAAATATTTTTATAGTAAAATTCATTAAATAATACTCTATTAGACAATTTTTAACAAACAAAAATAACATTATTTTTAAATTAAAATCAAAATTTTATATAAGTATTTCAAAACTCACAATAAAGTATTATTGAAAAGAATACGTTTGTATGGTTGATCGGCAATATAGATACGTAATAAGTATATAACACGTGATTCTATCCTAACTTCCACAGAAAAATTAAATTACCCAACAAATAACTATATATATATAAGGGGCGTTTGTTTCAAATTCTTCAATGATAATGAGAATGCAATTTTATTTTCTTCTTTACCCTTACATATGTTGAATGAGAGTTTATGTTCATGGTGATTACATCATCAGTGTTGTGCTCCAATTTTCGAATAAGTGAACAAAAAAGAAAGTTGGTGATTGTGATATGAGAGATTGATTGAGGAGGATAATTAAAGAATGAGATGATGATAATGATTACCTTATTTAGGAGAAAAATTAATATTGTATACTTCATTTGTTCTCAGTACCTACTATAATTACTATACATTTATCCTCACTCCCATTACTATTAAAGAATTTTAATATCAAGCGTCTCTTAAATTTAAAATGTGTACTTAGAAATTATATTAGGTTTATCATTGGAGTATATCATTTTTATAGAACTTCATAAAACCTGTATTTTGATATCCAAGGTATACTGATTGTTAATAGAAGTAGGGTGTTTGATTATTAATTAAAATCAAATTCATAATGTTATTAGTATCTTAAAATGTGAAAAATATATACCTTTCAATTTTCGTCAGGTCTTATTCCCTTTTTTTTTAATCTACCTCCTCTATTAGAATTCAGATAAAATTTATATAAGATTATCTCATAATATGAGACTGGTCTAATTAAAAAAGTATAATCATAAATGTGATAATATTTTTTCAATGAAAAGTGATAAATTACTTTTAACAAAAATATTTTCAATTTTTGTTAAAATTTTAGCACTTTTTAAAAGTGATAACTTTTTAATTGATGAGTGAATAATTTTAAATTAAAAGTGAATCAAATAATATTAATTTCATACTATAAAATGGTCTCACGCAAAACTTACTCTAAAATTTATACATCTCTATTAAAACTCGAAAAATATCTTAGTTCAATCTTGTTAACAGCATTTACCATTGTCATTACGTAGAAACTTGTGTGCACCCAAGTGTAATAAGATGCATATTGATTAAGTTCAATTTTGATTTTAATTTGATTTTTAAAAAATACACAATACACATTGCACTATTTGTTTTTTGGTGATTGAGGGATTAGTGAGTTATTCTTGGTGTATTACTAATGTGTGGTATTACAGACTTGTTCTTGGGGTATTAGTGAGTTGTTTTTGAAGTATTACTTAGATTTGTTCTGGGGTATTAGTGGGTTGTTATTGAGATATTACTAACTTTATTTTTCGTGTATTACTGACTTGTTCTTGGGCTAATACTTAAACTTGTTCTTAGAGCATTACTTATAATTGTTCTTGGGTATTAGTAAATTGTTTTTCAGGTATTACAAGCTTGTTCTTTGGATATTGATGAGTTGTTCTTGTGGTATTACTTAGACTTTTTCTTAGGTATTACTTAGACTTATTCTTTGGGGTTTTACATAGACTTATTCTTGGGGTATTGCTAACTTGTTCTTCGAGTATTACTGACTTATCCTTGCTGTATTGGTGAGTTGTTTTTGGAGTATTACTGAGTTGTTAAATTTCATAATGCAAAGCAGAGAGAGAAGAGTGCTCTTAGTTTCCTCGTACAAATCCACTTGACCAAAAAAGCTCCATTAAAGGCGCTTGAAATTCGAAGCAAGTCACCAAAGCTCTGACAACCACCATCAATTTTCACTGTTCGCCCACCTTATCCCAACGGAAAAAGAAGCAGCGGAAGAACAACCAACTCTCGCCTCAAAGCCAATCGCCGCCTGATTTTTTGCTGCTGGAGTTTACAAACCTAACTGTTCACGAAAAAGTTGACTACCACTCTCAAAATATCCTCGCCGGAATTCAAAGCCTCTGCACCCGGAAAGACTACAACCCAGCTATGGTCATTCAACCACCATAGTCGGAGTTAATTTCCACCACACATGAGGCCAAATGTCGTCATCTCTATCTCACCTACCATCGTTGCCGGAATTTGAAATCCAACAGTCACCATTGAAGGCAGACGTCAAAATCCATGTTATATTCACGCCACAACAGCCTCTCCCGTCGGAAATAAAAAACCGAAGCTACCTCCATTGCTCAGCTGAAATCTGCAACCTGTCACAACCGTCTTCATTCCAGTCACTATCAACAGCCGATTCGCTCAGTGAAATTTTCTATTTTTCCACTGGCATCAAAATCTATTTGAATTTCTGAGAATCACTCTTGTCGTTAAATTTAATTACATATGACTATTTGAGTTCTTCATCACTAGTTGACTAAGTTTTTGTGATATAACTAAATATCTTTTTCTTTATACGATTGATCAACGAATTTTTAAAGTTTACTATTCAATATATAAATTAATTTACTTTGGCAATTTGGTACTTGGTGTAAAGTTTTAGTGGCATTTACGCTTACATAGCTCCGGAGCCGCCCACCAATAATATGTCACACTCCGTATTAGATGTCAAATTTACAATAATATATATATACACGTATATCAATATTTTTATG
>JAPKLY010000104.1:227594-241828 GCA_026898435.1 Prunella vulgaris
GTGGGGTGAATTGATCTATAAGGTAGTAAATTGATAAATGGGGTGAAGTACTCAAAAATTGGGGGGAAAATATCCAGGTCCATATGTAAAAGGGCCAAGGTTAAAAGGATAAAAGTCCATCTATGGGACAAAAAGCAAAATACTCACTCTAATAAAATAAAAAGATTTTTACCCACTCTTTTAAAAAAAAGTTTTCTACCCACTTTCATATAAAAATACACATATACCCTTATTAAAGGCTATTTAATGTGTATGTAATAAATATTAATCATTAATATTTATTTAATTACTATTGTATTAATATTAGTTTTTTATTAAAATTTTATTATTTATAATATTACTTAAAATTTAGTATTTTATAACTTAATCAGATTTATTTATTTATTATTTACTAATTGTACGACTTTCAATAATTTTTTGTGTTTAATAAATAACTATAATTATTAATATTTAACTTTAATTGTATTAATATTAATAAACTTTAATTTAGTAATAATTGAATTTAGTGAAATTTCAAAATACAATAATGATTTATTAAAATTTAGAATTTAAAACTTAAGAGTATTAAGAGCATTTTAGGAAAAAAAGTATTAAGTGGGTAGAAAACTTTTTATTTAAAGGAAGTGGGTAAAAAAACTTTTTATTTTATTAGAATGAGTATTTTACCCAATTTCCACTTTATATTTCGTAGACTTCATGACTATGTGTGGCTAGTTATTTTTATATTTCAATTTTAGGGATGTTGAATAATTTTATATTATCTTTTAGTTAATATCTCGTGATGTGTTTCTTATTTTCAATATTGAGTTTTTCGTATTACTTGGTTGCACATTTAGGAATTTTTGTAATTAATTTAGTAATGGTCTGCAGGGTTAATTTACAATTAATTCTACAATTAGAATATAAACTATAATTCGTAATTGTTATAGGATATATTCACGAGTAACAAAAAGTGCATCATTCACTTGGGGTAATACGACTCTGGGTTATGTGAAGCGAACGTTTCGTATTTTGCAGTGCAGTCTTTATATTAATTTGGTGGTTGAATGTGTTTATCAAATTAAATCTAGTGAGCGTCTCATTAGGTTGTTTGATTAAACATGGTTAGCTAACGAGCGTCTCTTAACTAGCTAATCTTAAGAATTAATTTGGTTTAATTGAGCATCTCGTTATTCTGGGAAAGAGATTTGAGATTGGAGTAAGTTCGTCACGAGATTAATTAGGATAGTATATATTGTGGGGATATTGAACTTAGGATTAGAATATTATTTCCCCCTCTTGATTTTAATCATATTTTATTTTGTTCTCTTTTATTTGATAAATTTAGTGATAGTTTAATTAGTTACCAACCAAACACCCCCTTTCGTATTACTCTTAGATTAATATAATTGATTCACAAATTGATTTCCTACTCTCTGTGAGATTGACCCTTACTTGCCACTGCTACTAGTTAGTAGAGCACGAGTTAAGGATTATATTTTGCGTGTCTCGACAGCATGATCAACAGTGACTAGCTATTTATGTTCGCACACAAATGCACTTTTCTACAAGTGTATATAGGATTGTCAACTGGGCGGGGACTGGGGGCCAATCCTCATCCCCGTCCCCGTGATCGCAGGGAATCCCAGTTCCCGTATCCGCGAACTTCACAGGAAAAATCGTCTCCATCCACTTCCCCTATGACTTTTTTATTATATAAATCATCATTAACAAATATAAATACAAAAACATAAAATACATTAAAAAAAAATTTAAAAATAGATAAAATCTAAAATATAAATTTAAAACATGTTTAAAAAAAACCCCTGTCTCGTTCCCATCCCCATTTTTTGGGGGGATTTCCCGCCCCATTTGGGGCGGATTCCCGCAGGGATCGGGAATTCCTTGTCTCACTGCCAAGCCTAAGTGTATAGGATCGTGTAAGAAAATTTTGTACTTTTAATGGGGGATTTCAACTTCATAATATAAGAAATATTTTCTACAATTTCTCTCTCTATATTCATATTAAATCAAGCTCATTATATTATCTTGATTATTATTTGGAGGAATTCTAAGTCCAAATTAGTCACATAATTAATCAAAGTTAGCAAATTCTTCCAATAATTTGGTGCTAGAAGAAGGGCCCAAACCTCCGATCAATTTTCGTAGACAGAAAAGTTTGAAGATTTGAAGGTGTTCTTCAAGCCTCAAGAACACCTTGAAGGTTTCCACTCCAATTCCAAAAATTTGTGAAGAAACTTAAAAAGGACACTCTAAATGCATGCATGCATGAGTTGATAAGCCAATAAAATTGAAAAATCACTCACATGCAAGAGTGAGAAGTACTCCCAACAAACCCTAACTGGAAACCTACTGATACCTACTGGAAACACCAAAAAGATGTAACAAAAAAATACATACACATCATCTACCACCAGGAGATGGAAGGGGCGAACTACCCAGAAGGACCAAGCTGCAGGTGAAACCTCACAAGCCCGAGCGGTGACGCGAGCTTGGCCCTAGGCATTTGTCCCAACAACACTCAATGACAGACTAGACCCAGTGGTGCAGTCCGTCCTACAAAACCTCGATGAGTTGGAGCGAACCATAACCCTTCTGAGGGAAGCACAAAGGCAGCAACTACTCGTTCCTCATCATAATTGTTTGGAGGAATTCTAAGTCCAAATTAGCCACATAATTAATCAAAGTTAGCAAATTCTTCCAACATCACTGTTTTTCTTTTTTTATTAATTGATATATATTTTGTTAATTGTTAATTAATGATAATAATAATGTGATTATAAATTTATGTGTTAATTGCTAATTGCAACGGCAAAAGTTTTATCAATTCAATGGCCTGAAACATGTCATCAGGTGTGTATTTGACACATATATTAAAAGGTTGTCAAACATTTGAGTAATGTGTTTACATCCTTTGAGTCTTTCTCGAAGGACTTCAACTCTTGTTTTTACAATTATGATGAGGAAGAAGATTTTTTGAAAGGATGACATGATATGTTAGGAAAATATAAACTTCAAAATAATGAGTGGTTGTAAAGGTTGTTTATAATTAAAGAAAAATGGGCAATGGTTTATAGTAGAAGATCATTTTGTGCAGATATGACAATACTCAACGTAGTGAGAGCATGAATTGTATTCTTAAAATATTTTGATAGATTGGTCAGTGACCGTCGATATGAGGAATTGAAAGCAGAGTATAGAACAAATCAAACTACACTTGTGGTTATATTTACGGTACAAATTTTGAAGCATTCAACTAATATTTGTAGACATGAAATTTATAGTTATGTGAAGTTGAGTTGCACAAGGCTTATGATGCAAAAGTAGTTGAATGTAGTCAAATTCGAGAAGTGTTTTAGTATAAAGTTAATTTTTTCGGAAAGAATTATCTACATACATTAACATTATCTGAGTTTGAAGAAGAAGTTACATGCAGCTGCAAAAAAAATTGAATTTGCAGGTATTTTCTGTTCACATGTACTTAAAGATGTTCTCTTTAAAAAAATATTACAAAAATTCCTGAAAAATATATTTTGAAGAGATAGACTAAGAAAGATAAGAAAGATATTGTTGAAGCCAATCAGATGAAATTATTGTAGAATCCTCTGAATATATGAATGTAAACAATGAAAAAAAGTTGATTGAATTGCACTACAAAGAATTGTGTAGTTTACATAGCCAATTAGCAATCTGAGGCTCTCTAACCAATAAAACATATGAATTGCAAAACAATATTTTATCCAGGGAATTTGAAGAAATTGATGCATCTTTGGAGAACACTTCATTTGACAGGCGTCCCCTATAACCAAATCAATAGTGTAGGAGAATAATTTATCAAGCATAGGAGATAAACAGACTTCTATGTTTTGATTTTTGTGCAAAAAGATAGTCAATGAAGAAAAACAAACATTTAGTTTTATTATGATTAAGGGGTGGAAAAAGAAGGAGAGGAAACCTGCAAAATAGAAAGAAGTAGTTTAAAAAAGTCTAACAAAAGAAGTTTGGAGATAAAAATACATTAATTGAAAATAATATACAGATACATTTTTTTCTTAGTATGTATTCAACTCATACCCAAACAATTTTTCCAGCCTCTTTGACTCAAATATGGCCAGATAGGGTGCAGGCGGGCGAGTAATCCGGCGACGAATGGTTGCAGAGGTATTGTGGTTGTGCACGGCGGTTGGAATGGTGGACTCCGACGATGGATTGGTTGCAGAGGTAGCGCACGGCGGTTTCGCGATTTGAAATTGCAAAGGTTAAGTGGTTGGTCGGCTTTGATGGTGGAACAGCCATGGTTATGCAATTGGCTTGAAGTTGAAGCTGTCCTCTCCTCTCTAATTGCATTTTTTTCGACAAATTTAATTCTTGATTCTCAGTCAAAATTGAAAGAAAATAGTGAGACCAACTTCTTGTTTCTGCTTGGCGTGACATTAAACAAATGGGCCTTGAACATTGGGCTCAAATTATTTTATCACCTAAGGCCAAAAATTCTTAAATAAAAATGAGCCTATTCATTTCTCTTCTTGTATTTTTTCACGTTTCACGTTCGATCTTAATTTTTTCTTGAATCTTATATATTAAAAGTACAGACTCCCTACTCTAGCTTCTGCCATTTGTACTCTTTTTAATAAGGCCACGTGTTTTTTTTTTTAAAAGCTTCCCTTTCAAGCTTTTTTAATGAAAAAAATTAATTGGTTGAGTAAAATGCTTTTAATTGAAGAAATAAAAGAATCAGTATCTGCTCTTTCGGTTGCTCACTTCTCACTCTAGAAAGCAAACAACGTAATGAAGAAGACGGAGAAGCAGGTCAGAGAAGCCGAAGGCGATGTTGACAAGGATATATGAAGGTCAGCTGATATGCAGACTGATATATGAAAATCAACTTATGAAGAGAAGAACAACTATTTGAAGATTAGCTGAGCCTAGATCAGCTGAGATATGGAGATCAGCTGACGTGTGAAGGTCAAGCGATGTGCTGAATTTCAAACAGACCAACTTAAGAGACTCAGCTGATGAAGATAAGCAAATTTGAATATCTACACCTAAAGAGTTGTCTTTGCATTCCACAACTGGATTTTAACAACAATATTCAACGGCTAACTGATTACAAAGTTCAAGGTGAAATCAAATGATCAATCAAGCCAGAATTCAAATTGATTAAAGATTTGGCCAGTTAAGGAAAGGAGATAAACTGGAATCATCCAAGATCAATAAATCTTAGTAATTGTTTGAGCTAAATTTAAGGAAGTTCAAATTATTATCAACTTGCAAAGGTTACTCTTTGTAAACTACAAAAAGAAGTGTGAAGAAGGAGTTTATATATAAGAAATGTTGCGGTAATCACTTCACACGCACAATACATTCACAAACACTTATTCAATTGTAAGACTTTGTAGAAGTCTGTAAGGTAGCTTTTAGTTTTGTCACTAGCGTTTGAAAAAGTAAGTACTCTCTGGTTGTAAGTAAGAAGAAAATGAGTAAGTAAGTGGATAGACCATCTAATCTCATTGACCACAAGAGAGTGAACGTAGGATGGTTGGTGTACGAACCACTATAAACTCTTATCTCCTGATTTACTTTTTGCACTATATTCGTATTATTTTGTGCACATTTACTAAGAAAAGGATTTTTGTTTAAAGTATTTTTGCACAAATCTTCACTGCCCACCCAACTAATTTTTTCCTCTTGTTCGTACACCGTTTTAGTCATGCACTTGGCCTTCACTCCACCACATATAGATCGCTAATTGGTGTCAGGTGGCAACCAAGTGGTAGTTCATCCATCTCTCGCATAACATCATCATATCTTGGCCGCTCGCTGGCTAGGTTTTGCCCTACAACAATGAGCCTGAGGTGCTTAGCCATTTGATAGGTTCTTGGCTGTCTGGCGGAACATGGTGACTGGTAGCTTGATGCGCTAACTGCTTGGCAGATTCCTAGCTGCCTGGTAGAATATGGTCACTGGCTGCCTGGGAAATCTTGGTCGCTTGTTGCCTGACTCCGAATTCTCATTCTACACTACACAAGGATTGTCTAACCTAATTACACTATATTTTTTATATACTCTTCACTAATAAACTAAACCTCCTTCATTAGAGTAGAACATACCAATATATCTTCAATTTTTTACCTTTTAATACTAACGAGCAATGTTAATTAAAATCTGCATTTTATTAAAATTCGTACTCACCAAATTTTGAGAATAAAATTGATAAGCAAATAAAGTGTAATTACACAGGAAAAGTATTATGTATGTAATATACAATGAATATAGGATGCATGTGTAATAATTTTAACTTGATCGGAATTATAATTCGACCTTAATTATCCAATTATAGATAAATTGATTTGGATCAATTTGTTATTCATAAATTCTATTTCACGTACACATTACACGCATAATATCCATTCAATTATATAATGGTTGCAAGTGAGCCCAAACCAGAGACTAGACCAATTGAGCCATTTTTTGAGCAAGTGAGCCGATTTCACTTTGTCAATGAGTATAAAAACATTTTAAAAAAATAATTTGAAGAAAGAATTAAGATATTATAAAAAATGATTACAACAAAAATTATTAAATATGACACAATTACAAAATAAGTACATAGAGCCGGCTCCAGAGGAGTACTAATCTATACATGCACATTTACATATGGACACAATAATAAATTTACAAGGGAAGGGAAAGTATGTATGTATGTATATACATTGATTATGGTTAAACAGGTGCATGGTGATCCAGACCCGGTGCATCATCTGGTATGTACTTGCCCCAGAACCAGTGGGCTTTCCAGACCCGGTTCATCTCCTCGATCGGGGTTCCCTTCGTCTCCGGCACAAACAGGAAGACGAATCCGGTCATCACAACCACCCATCCCGCGAAGAAGAAGAAGAGCCCGAATTTCATAGAGCAGAGCATCATTAAGAAGAGTTGTCCGATGACGAATGTGCAGAACATGTTCACCGAAACATTGATTGATTGTCCCGCCGATCTCGTCTCCAGGGGATGGATCTCGCTCGGCACCAGCCAACCCAACGGCCCCCACGACCACGCGAACGCCGCCACGTACACGCAGATCAGCCCCAAGGCTAGGTTCCCGAAACCCTTGCTGAAAGCGCCTTCTCCTTCGACGCCGAAGACCTTGTATATTAGAACTCCGACGCCGATCTGGCTGAGGATCATCTGTATTCCTCCCTCCAGGAACAGGGCGCGTCTTCCGAATCTGTCGACGGTGAACACAGACACTAGGGTTGCGAACACGTTCACTAGGCCGGTGACCACGGCGGACATGAGCGCCGCGTCGTCCCCAAATCCTAGGGTTTTGAAAAGCACTGGCGCGTAGAACATTATGACGTTGATTCCCGTGAGTTGCTGGAACATTGGGATTAAGGTGGTGATTACGAGCTGTGGCCGGTGCTTCGGCTCCAGAATTGATTTCCAGGGATCGCGGACCTTTTCCGATGCTTCGCTGGCTTCAATCAGATCGTTCAATTCATCGTGGACGTTTTCTGTGCCGCGGATTTTCTGCAACATTGCTTTAGCCTCTTCCTTCTTCCCTCTCTGAATCATCGAATTAGGGGTATCCGGCAGGAATATTGCTCCGACCGTCATTATTATCGCCGGAACAGCGGCTAAAGCCAGAGAAACTCTCCACCCGTTCTCCTTCATCTGCGCCGTGGCGTAGTTCACCAGATTGGCGGCGAAAATGCCGATTGTGGTAGCCATCTGAAAGCCGATGTTGAGCGCTCCTCTCAGCTTCGCCGGCGCCATTTCGGAGAGGTAAACAGGGACAGATTGGTTAGCGAATCCGATGCCGACGCCGAGGAGTAAACGGCCGACGATGAGCATCGTTACATTCATAGCGGCGCCACTGAAAACAGAGCCGATTAGGAAGACGAGGCCCCCGACGGTCATGGAGACCTTCCGGCCGAACTTCTGGGTGGTGGCCGAGGCGAAGAAAGAGGCAATTAGCGCCGCCAAGTAGAGAGAGGATGTGAAGAGCGTGAGCAAGTGATTCTCAAATTTGCAGTATTGATTCTCCTTTCCCGAAGAATCCTTCTGCTTAGCATACACAGATGGGAAGAACTTCTCCAAGAATTCATCCATGGATGTCACTCCTCCTGAGATACCGATGTCGTAGCCAAAAATGAGGCCCCCGGTGGCGGCAACGAGACAGGTGGCGATGACGAAGGGCGTAACACGGCCTTCATAGTTTGCATTTCCGGCAACAATACCTCCACCAATAGCCATAGTGAATTAATTTACAAGAGATGCAGAGAAGATGTGCAGAATCAGAGGCAGGCAGCTCAACACAAATGCATGTATGTACACAGCTCTACTTTGTTTGAGGCCTCTTGATCCTTTCTCTTCCCAGCTTTCTTGTAATGTATACACAACGCAGGCAGGCAGGCTGGCTATATAACCTGCACAAACTAAGTAATTACAAATATCTTCGTTACTTTTGTTTCTCAACAATACTTATAATCGCCAGCTTTGCTCAATGGATGGATACATGGATCATCGGTTAAGCGTCCTTTTCTCTTTGGTATCCATTTCTAATGCTCTGCCTTTTATCCGATAACTAATAGCCATGCAAATCTTCTTCTCATGGATTACTTGGATAAATCCATTCATTGTTTACTTAAAAAAAAGAAAAGAAAAATTCTCTTGATTCGGATTTTGGATTAAAACTGTATTTTTCATCAAAATTAAATCCACCATCATAAGCGGTTTAAATAAATCCATTCATCACTTTTAAGTTATGCTTTTACCCTCCATAATAGCAATTTATCTTATATATTAAAAGTACAGACTCCCTACTCTAGCTTTTGACATTTGTGCTCTTTTTAATGAGGCCACGTGTTTCTTAAAAAAAAAAAAAGCGCTAAGCTTTTTTAATGAAAAAATTAATTGGTTTAGTAAAACGCTTTTAATTGAAGAAATAAAAGAATCGCTCTAGAAAGCAAACAACGTAATGAAGAAGACAGAGAAGCCGAAGGCAATGTTGACAAGAATCTTTTTCGTTTTTAACCATATGATCTCCACTCTTGTAAATCAAGCAGCGGCCAATTCCTTGGTAAAATCTTCGAAGATCGCTGATCGTTATCAGATATGAAATCGGATAAATCATTCATTTTGCCTCTCTCCTAACACAGTTTTCACTTTCATTCCCAGCGCATTTTCAGATTTGACTTCGAGAAAATCAAAAGATCTCAGATTAAATAACCTCAGCATCAGGTATTAAATTGGATAATCTGTGTGTTTCAGTTTTGCTGCTCAATCTCTGTGCCCTATCAAGTGTTTTCATGTATTTTATTTTATAAATCAGTTAACATTAAGATTTGCATATTTGCAGATTTTTTCAACATTATGCCGGTTTGAGTAAGTGATCATATCAGATATGAAATTGGATAAATCATGCATTTTGCCTCTCTCCTAACACATTTTTCACTTCGCAGCGCATTTTCAGATTTATCTTCGAGAAAATCAACAGTTCTCAGATTAAATAACCTCAGTATCAGGTATTAAATTGGATAATATGTGAGTTTTAGTTTTGTTGTTAATATATGTGCCCCAAGTGTTTCGTGAATTTTATTTTATAAATTAGTTAATATTAAGTTTTGCAGATATTTTCAAAATTATGCCGGTCTGAGTACGTAATAGCATTCTCTTTACTAGCATCACATCTCTGCCTCTTTGTTCTGATGTCGTTGTCCACATTTTCTATTTTATATATTGCGCACCGTTGACGCCGCTCATTTCCAGGTAACTTGTCTGGTTTGTTTCTCAACTTTAGTGAAAAACCTCAATATACAAAATATGGATTTAGAAAAACGATGAGAATTAATGAAAGGGCTAATGAGGAAATGAAGCAGAGGCATAATTTTGGGGATTGAAGATTAATTTGTGATGTTGTGCAATGCAATTTTGTGGATGGAGTGCTGTCACATTAGTTAAAGGCGAATCTTTTGTGAGGCTTTTGATGCCATGTTTTCTGTGTGAACCTATAAATTAATGTCCATCATTTAAGAATACGTAAATACATTGATCACAGATATTTTCTGTAGCCATTTTTTAAAAAATAATAGGTACTTGAAAGAGCTCTTCCAATAATATGGAGAGTATTTGATCCTTTAAATAAGGACTTTTAGCATGCTACATTATTCCTCTCCAATTATAATTTGAATTATTTCTTGAAAAACAGTAATATATGATTAAAATTTTGGCATGTAGTAAATTTTAAATGCGGTCATCTGTTGTTTGGTATATTCCAACATGTTATAGCCTTTTACACTTGAGACTTTTTAGCAGAAATAATTTTGATAGAGTTTTTAAGGAACCTCCTTCGATTCAATCTTTTAGTAGAAATAAGTTTTGCAGACCGGTAAGAAATCTAAAATTGAAATAGGAGACATGTTTTAATTCCTTATTTTCCCTTTCACAAGTTGACCATATTTACTATCTTTCTGCTATTTAACTAAGATAAAACAGCTGACGAAGGGGATGAGCGGAACAGGGAGTCTACTGGACGCGGTTCAACTAGCGGAGACTCTTGGAACAGTTATGTTGATTATTCAGAAATTTCTTGAGAATTAATATGTTTAAATGAAGAGTATATATTGTAAGAAAGTGGTCCATATCTCTAACAAGGCAAAAAAAAAATTATAAATATAAATCTTATATCACAAAGTGTAAATATCATAAAAATGGTTTATATAATACTTTACCTTAAATGAATTAGGAATAGTTGTTTCACTTTATTTCTTAAGGTGGGTGTTGAAATATTTTGATCTTGATTCAAATTCTAGACATTTGATGCATGTATATCTGTCATTCTATTTAGATTATTACATGACGCCTATAAGAGATAATTCCTAAGCAGTTAGATGAACTATTTAAAACTCAAATATCATAAGGATTAAAAGGATCCTTTAGACTATGAGAAAATGCATGAGAATTTCTAACATGTATCAATAAATTAAGAGTAATTTCAGTTAATATCTTAATGTGGGTGTGGAAATTATTTGATCTTGAGCCAATTCTATTCTCGTTCTTGACATTGCATGTATTCCTATATATATGTCATATTCTTCATATTATTGATCTGACGCTTGAAGGAGACGATCGCATCGAATGGACAGCTTATACGGGTCCGACCTCCTCAATTCTGAGAGGTAAAAAATCTTTCAATTTTTTAATCACGCAATATAATCAGAATCGATTCTTGCTCATCCTTAAAATGGCTTTTACAAATCTATTTTTGAAACTATTTCGATTGTTTATATTAAATTTTTCAAGTTGAGGATGAGTTTAAGATAGCCAATATGTTATCTGTAATTCTTCACGTTTTAAAGCTACATCAGCATGTATTTTATAATTGAGCTTCTAGAAACAAAATGTATGGTTGCTAGCATGGCTTCAAAAAATCAGGGGCAATGGCAGACTGCGCAGCGAATCGAGGTTAGTGGATAGTAGCACTTTTAGGATAAAGATGTAACGGTTTTAATAACTGTTGATACTATTTATTGAACTGAGTGTAATCAGTATGCAATCGAAGATTGGTAGGTGATGGGGTATCACAAATACAAGTGTGAAGATTTAGTTTAAAAGTTAAAACACTGACCATCTACAAAAAGAACGGGAAGTGATAAAGTCTTTGAACTTTTAATTATGAATATTTTACAAAATTATTTTTCATTATATGTGTAATTCCAAGACAAATAACAATCATGTTATGTCTTGCAAGATTCAGACTCTGTGTGGGTTAACTTATGCATTACAAATATCATCTCTTGCAATACTCAAATTCTGAATGGTATATTCATAGGGATTGATATTTCTACAGAAGGGCATCAATAATGTAGAATCATCGAGGGAAGAAGAGGAATGTAATATTGGACAATTACTCAGATCCATTGGACATTTTGCTATGCTCAATCTCTTGGCAATGAAATGCTGAAGGACAATGGGGTTTTGAATTTGTTTGAAGTTACTGCTGATGTTATAGAACCGTGAATAGATACATCTAATTGATCGAAAAATATTTATTTGAAAAACCATCGTTTGCTTCACCTATACTTGAAGCTTCTCTTTAGTTGAAACAAACAGGGTCGGAGTTATGGAAAAACACATATGACAGTTCAGTTTTTGTAATAAGAAAAACTAATAGTTTATTAGATTTGGATGATGTGATTATAGAAAGTGCATATGAAGATGCCAGAGTTCACTTCAATGAGATCAATTCACATATGATCGGTACTCCTGTCGTTGAATTTGATACAATTTTCTACTTAGCAATCATATGTGGGTTTGAATTTTCTACTTTTGAATAACAATATGTGTAACTTTTCAATAATATTTTGTGTAACCTTTTAAAAATGGGAAAATTAAAAAATGGTATACAAAATTAACACTATTTATAAATTGGTTCTGTGCAGAAAAAAAATATGTTTTGTGCAAAAGAATTTATACTTCTGTGCAGAAATTGTGAACCAATTTGTAAATATAACTACTTTTATGAACCAATATGTAAGTGACCCTTTAAAAATACACTTGAGTTGCATGGAAAATTTTGTGCACACAAAACTTACTCCTTAATGTAGTTTTGTTGTTAAATTAATACTATGATCATCCTTGGTTTCATGGTTTAAAAAAATGTTCCAAAAACACCAACTTTAGAAGACAGAAAGTTTCGACAAGAACAATTTGATTATATATGTTGTATTCAACAAAAAACTTATATTAATTGTGGAAGGAAAATATATGTGTACATTTTAACATGATTTTTTTTTTATATAACTACCAATATTTTTAACAGAAAAAAGGGACACAGAAATACGAATTAAAAAAAAAAATGGGAGTGATTCGTCAAGAATACGTCTACTTATTTATATTTTA
Source organism: Prunella vulgaris (assembly GCA_026898435.1). NCBI lineage: Eukaryota > Viridiplantae > Streptophyta > Magnoliopsida > Lamiales > Lamiaceae > Prunella > Prunella vulgaris. The sequence continues at coordinate 240,498 of JAPKLY010000104.1, forward strand.
TTATATATAACACTTAAAAATTAATATAAAATCTTAAAGCCTGTAAATTAAATGTAGAAAAATTATATTTTTACAAATCAAAACAAGAATGTTGAAAAAAATTCAAAATAATCCCGTGCATTGCACGGGCAAAGAACTAGTTGATTCAATAATATAATAGGTAATTATTTGCTCCAAACATCTCAACTCCTTGCAAAATAACAAAATAATTAATTTCACAGTAATTAAGCACAAATAATTAATTTAAATATAAAAAATACATAAAATTCTATTAAAATGATTAATTCAAGTACATGAATTCAAGCAATTCTCACGCCAATCACACGCCAATCAGATAGTGGGAAGAGCAACTCCAACAATACTCTAAATTGAAGGATACTCTTGCATTTGAAGTATTTGACAACTCCAACAATCCTCTAAAAATTATATGGAGGATGAAGGATCATTCAAAATCCTCTATATTTAGAATTAGAGTATTCCATCCTCATTTTGGAGGATGGTTTTAATTACAATATTGTCATTTTCTTTTCGTTTTTACTTCTATTATTTGCTCATTATATTATTAAATGATGTATTGCACCATGAAATCTTCATTAAAAAAATTAATTAATTATTTTTAACATTACAAATATCACGTTTTATGGGACATTCTTGATTTTAATTATATGTCTTTTTTTTCTCAAATAAATATTAAAATATTAAATTAAGAAATAATGACCCATAAAAAATAAATATTACGCAACTTTAACAAAGATTACAACAATGATCTAAAATACATATTAAAACATACAACACACTTGAATTAGATAAAGTAATTAAAACATAAATAACTTAATCCTACAATTAAAACGAGTACGATTTCAATAATTTCTTGCACGTCATCGTCAAATTAAAGATAAATCGGCTCACTATGCACTTCAAGATGCCCTCATCGATCATTTGTGGGAAGAATTTTCCAATGCGGGGTATTAGATTTCCCAAGTTTATTATTTGTAAATGATTATGATTGTTCATATTTTATATGAATGCATGTATCTTCTAATATTTTATATAATATAATTTAATTTTAAATATATAAAAATTATTAAAACAATATATCAATACCATTTAATTGAGTTGAAAATATTAATTTAATAATTTAATTATACATTACATAAATTATTAATTATTTAAATGTATTAAGTTAATTAAAAGAAAAAAAATAGAAAATATAATAATATAGAATGTTATTGTTGGAGAAGATTTAATATAGAGTACCCTATACTTCAAAATGAAGGATAAAATATTTCAAAATGGAGGACATTGTTGGAGATGCCCGAAGAGATGACGGG
>JAPKLY010000104.1:241838-266749 GCA_026898435.1 Prunella vulgaris
GAGGTGCCCTGACGAGCTTCTCCGTGTTGGCCAGCTACTCCGTGATTTATTCTTGTAATCCTCTACCAGTAGTTTGCTTTAGTTCGCCTATCAACATACATCTTAAAAAATTAATTTTATCGAAATCTCAGAATACATGTATACCACATGAACATATGTGTGCTACTGTAAGACAAAATGTGTGCTACTACATCTTAAAAAATAATAATTTCTATAAAAATCAATAAATATTTATGAAAAATGAATATTTTTTCTTATAATAATACACATATTGATCTTACATTGTATTAACGTATTTGTTTTCTACAAAAACAAATGAATATATGTAAAAAAAATAACATTTGTTCTTATAGTAGTACACATTTGACCTTGTAGTAGCATAAATTTACTCATACAGTTTCACCACTGGAAGTGAAAATCCTGAAATTTGAAAATTGCCCAAATCCGACCCGACCCGTTCAAGATCCGTGAATTTTATTACTTTGACCATATTGACCCGCGAATTTTCAATTTTTTTCCTTTTTTGGCATATATTGCACCCGTGCAATATTGCACGGGAGACCTACTCTTTAATGTTTGTCATAATATCTATTTTTGCTAGTTAATTTGTTTGTTTTAATTGCAAAGTATTCTCAAAATCCCCACACACACATATACACTACAGAAAATTCGCTTTTTACCAACGGATTTTTTCCGTTGGTAAATAATAAAATTACATTTAGTAACAGATTAGTAATAGATTTACAACATAATTTTTCAGTTGCTATCCAGCTCGTTGCTAAATTTACCAACAGAATAGCAGTCTGTTAGTAAAATATACCAACAGATTACTAACAGAAAAAAATAATTGCCTTAAATAATTAGTTTGTTGGTAATCTGTCGAAAATCAGTTAGTAAACAAAATTCATTGGTAAATTCATATGTTAAACTGTTAAAAATCTCTTGGTAATTCGTTGATAAATTCCGTTAGTAATCTGTTAGTAAATATATATGTTGGTAATATTTGTTAATAATTCGATACTAATTTATTGCTACAGCTTGACAAATCTTGGCAAAACTTGTTAGTATTCAGTTGCTAAATTCTGCTAGTAATTATTAAAAATTTTAATTTAATATTTTGGTTCTAATATAAATTTTTTATCATGCTTTTCAAAATATATAATAAACTAAAGCAATTAAAAATCCATATGTATCCAAAAACTTATAACATAAACTTTAAATCCAAAATCCACTATTTCATGGTTCATTACTTTACTCTACCAATAAGTCATATCAATTCAAAGTCAAAGCAGAATTTCTAAGTGGAACTCTCATCCTAATCATCGTCACGAGGCTGATCTCGTAATGTTAGAGTCTGAGGCGTTTACACGCTGCATTAGAAGGCGTGTTGTCTCCTCCATTTGCGTTTGTCGTGCCACAAGACCATAAATGCGCTGCTTTTTTACCCCTCCAACAACATCCATGTAGTGATCATTTACTTTCCTAGCACACTCCGATGCATCTATGTCAGGATTAGATAAATCAGGATCAACAGCAATCCTCAAGTCGACTTTCTCCTATAAGAAAATCAATAATTAAAATGCATTAGGTAACAATTTTGATAACCAGACAATCATAAGAGCTCGAAGTTAATGAAATCAGTAGAATTCACTTCTCATGCAGAACTCCCAATATTTTTAAGAATTAGTTTATAATTCTAGATCACGTATGTGTACTTATTTGCATTACCGAATTCCATCTCCTATAATAAATTATCTCTCTGCACCACCAAGAACATTAATTAATACTTTTGATGAGTAATTATCTAACTAATCAAAGGAAAAATAACATGAATACAAAATATTGAACGATATGAACAAAGCCCAATATATATATGAACTCAATAACACATCCTATTAACCACCAATCATTAGCAATAAAAATAACATGCTTATTTCATATTTCAAAGTTTGTTACTTACAGCAACATCATTTGAACTATTATCCACCCATTTTTTCTCTTTTTTTCTCTAGTGTTTGAAAATCTCAAACTTACTTGGCTCTCGTCCCAACTCTTTGGCCTAATAAATAAAATATTTTTGTTTAATTATAAATATTATAAAAGATAATTTTTAGAATAATACTTTTAAAAAAAATTACCATTTGTATAGCATATGCCCATAAGTAGATCTGGAACCCCCGGTATGGACAGAAATTCCTGTGCCGGGTCCACAAATCTCAGAACGGCGATTAGCGGAGGCTTGCTCATGTTTCCGCTTGAATTCATCACTATTCCACACCACCCACCATCTTGTCCATATGACTTCAGAAATAAAGTCTGGCTTCTCCGTCAATGTTCTCAAATGACATGTGAAACGCGAATAACACTTGCTAGCTTGGGTATTATAACATTTTCTAATCACCTTCTGGATATGGGGATCATAGGTCACATGTTTCTATTCATAAAACAATAAGTAAAAATTAAGTTAATTTCATATTGTAATGAATAGTAAATACTACAATATTTTGCATCTTACGTGAAACTCTCTCCAGTATAGAGTTTTTGTTTCCTTGGACACTGTTTTCCAAGTGTAGCCTTCAGGATCAACTCTAGTCTAAAAAATATCTGGATGCAAACTGTCACACCAAAACTTAATTAATATGTCATGCCTGAGCAGTAAATGAATATAATCCAACAACAGCTACCTTTCTCTTTTCTTTCCTAAGAATGGCAAGAAAAGCAGTAACACAACAACCAATAAAGAGATGCGGTAACACAACAACCAATAAAGAGATGCGGCATATCTTTGTTGTAGTGTCTATCATTTTATTGCATAAAGAGTTGTAAATGTAAATGTGACGAACTAAAATACAGTTTGGCATGCCTCAGTTTAGATATAACAAAAATAAAAAAACTCAATCACAAACAGCTTAGATATAATTTTTTCTTATATAACTACTAATTACACAATATACCTTTCTCTGCCCACAGGCTCAATTTATAGTAATTGTGTCGCATTTGAGGAGCTAATATCAGCAGTAGAAGATGGAGATGGAGGAATTTCTTCCCCGGATAGTAATGGAGGGTCAGTCGTGTGCCGACTCGAGTTTGGTGCTAATGGATTTGATCCACCTCCACTATCTACAAAATAATAAAGATAAATAAATAATAGCATTTAATAGCATGAAAATATTTGTAATAATTCCGTTGCTAAAATTAAAACTATTTTAAATAAATTATAAATTTATTAATTACTAACGGAATATATGTTGTTGGGAAATTGTGTTACTAAATTGTCGGTAAGGTGTTGTTAATATAAAGCGAAGAAATATGTTGCAAATCCGTTAGTATTACCAACGGATATAATCCGTTGGTAAAATCCGTTGCTAAAACACGAATTTTTTAGTGATATATATATTAATTTCTTAAATTAATTTCATATTAGAATCCAATATTTAAGTTGAGTCTTAAATTAAATGCTCGGAGTGTCTCAAAATCAAGTTAAGCATTTATTTATTTTTTTAAAAATTAAGGCCTAATTTGTTATTTTTGTCAAATTATAAAATATCAAACATATATTTTTTTTTTGAGAGTGTGACGTACTTAAAAATATTGTTTTTTATTTCACCATTCAGATAAAAAAAAAAGCTATTTTTTTTAAGTATGTTTAATAAGTGCAAAAAAAAAAAAAAATTATTTGATATATTATAACTTAAAAATTAACTAAATATAAAAAAAAATGGTGTATTATAAAAGGGTAATTTCAAATCACCCCTCTTATCACAAAAAATGTGCCCCCATTTTTAATTACTTCACCCCCACACTTAATTTTTCCATTCCAAAATATATTTTAAAGACCAAAATACCTTTTTGTTATGTTTTCCTAATTTACAAATAGATCAATTCATCCTCGTGTTTTTCATATGAAAATCATATTCATGATTTTTTAAAAAAATTTAAAAAATTAAAGGGATTGAACTAAAAATTTAGAATAGTAAAATAAAAAAGGGTGTAGTAATTACAAATGGGGGGAGAATATCCGTGCTCAACCTCAAATTGTAGAGCCTACAACCGTTTTTTCTGCATATGATGAGCCCGTCGTAATGTAAAAAATCAGGCCCTCTCTTCTCTTTCACATAAGGGCTCAGCTATATACCCCTCCAACGTTATTAGATATCTCTACCTAAAATATCTTTATTTTATTTTTGACATATCTTTATCAAAATATACTCATATTTTAACAAAAATATGTGAAATATATGTTTAAAAAAATCTTAAAAATATTTTGTCAGTAAATATCTTTCAAACTTTAATTAATTTTTTATAAAATATAACGAAAAAAAATATATACATTAAAAAATTATTTTATTTTTGATATATCTTTATCAAAATTTAATTGATATTTCAATAAAAATGTGTGAAATATATGTTTGGAAAAATCTTAAAAATATTTTGTCAATAAATATCTGTCAACTTTAATTAATTTTTTGATAAAATATATACATTAAAAAAAGTGTGTATCTAATAATTATGGAGGGGTATATAGTCTGGGCCTTCACATAAATATTAGATCTAGTTTTTAAAAATCACTAGAAACAAACACTCCTCTCTTTCTCTACCATCACCGTTTTCCTCTCTTTAAACAAAAATCCCTTTCTCCAGCTGTCGTCATCCGTCCTCCAATCCAAACGCAAATCAGTACTCAAAATACAACGATTAAATTTACCTATTTCCTATAAAATTTGTCACCAACAATAAAATCATCTCCAATCATAAAATTCAAATCTTAATTCAATGAGAATAAATATTTTTTACTTTAATCAAATTTATATTTTATTTTATTGTTATATATATGTATAATTAATTTTATAATTTGTTTCATATTTAAATCTTTAAAGATTAAATCAATAAAAATATATATTTAGTAAAAAATATTAAATAACAATGAATCAATGATTTAAATCACAAAGTTCTAGTAACATAATACATCACATTACATATTAATATAAAAAAATTACACATCTAATAAAACATAATGCAAATCTAAAAATATTATAAGACAATACAAATAATATAAATTACATATTGGTAGTCATTAATATTTAATTTAAATTATATTATATTATAAATAAATTTAATATTAATATATTACAATTACATAAAAATATATATAATACACCACATAATACAATAAATATATAAATCATACAAATAAATTAATTAAAAAAGAAGAAGAAATGGGTTTGCGTTAGGAACAGTACTGCGTGGCAAATTTATCACGCATTGTTCACAAATGGTATTTTGCTACAAACATTGTGTTGCCATTGGATCTCACAATTTGCCTCAACTTGTCTTTTGCGTCAAGATTTGTGGTACGTTGGGAGTGCTCTATAAGAAAAATATTACATTTTCATAAATATATATTTACTTATATAGAAGTAATATTTTTTTTTTATAATAACATATACTCCCTCCGTCCCGGTATAAATTGTTCATTGCTTTTGGAAAAAATTATAAATGATGTGATAGAAAAGTGAAAAAGTAATATGAATAATGTAAAAAGTAATGAAAAAAATAATTAGAAAGTGAATAGTAATTTCCAGAAAAGGTAAAAAGCACATTGAAAATATATAGTGGAACAGACGAAATGACAGAAATGAGCAACATATTGTAGGACGGGGGAGTATAAAATAGTGTAAAGTGTGTTATTTCATGAATCAATATACCTATCTTTTTAAGGAATGGTGATTAAATTAAGAAACACATAATTGTACTTAAGAAAAATATATTTTATCCTACAGTAACACATGTATGCACATATAGTAACACAAATGTTAATAGAAAGATTTAGTGGCTGTTATAATCTAATAATCACACCAAACAATAAACAAAGATGATTGTTCTTGACTTTATAATGTAGAGAGAGAGAGTAGTGAGAGTAGTGAGAGTAGAGAGAGAAAGTAATTTTGGAATTCTGAACTTAGAGAGAAAATGTGTACAAGAGACCTATTTATAGATTTGCATGTTGTGAGGTGGCACCTTGTGAGCCTACTTGGCTTTAGATGCTGACAAGTGTCATTTACACATGTCCTTACTCACTACTATGCTTTTATTACACCATTATGTCCTACTACATCACTACTAGATCCCTATATAGCTATCGTCTCTACTTAGGACTTGAGCGAGTTTCTCAGCGAGCTACTTTGCCTTGTGTTATTCTGGAATGAGTGATAATAGTGGACTTTCAGCCTTGTCTCTTGGATATGGGTGAGCTCCTTGGCGAGCTCCCCTGTAAGTGGGCGAGCTCCCTTGCGAGCTCTCTCTCTCCTGATTTTGGTCAACCGTTGACTCAGCATCAGGCGTCTGGGCAAGCTCCTTGGTGAGCTCCTCCGTCTCTCTTGGAGTTGACTTGGTCAAGGTTGGTGACGAGTCTCCTGGGCATGTTGGTTAATTAATCTTGTGATCACTCATTAGTAGTTCGTCTATCAACAACAAACTGAGTGCAAATATGTGTTACTTTAGAACAAATGTGCATTACTATCTCATGACATATTGTTATCTTTACATATATTCATTTGTTTTTATAGAATAGATAGTTTTTCACATGATATAAGAACAAAATATATGTTACTATAAAAAAATGGTTTTTTATAAATATTTATTTATTTGTACAGAAATACTCACTCGTCCCACTATAAGTTGTTCATTTTGTCATTTTTGTCCGTCCCACTATATGTTACTCATTTGCCTTTTTACCTTTTTTTGGAAATTACTATTCATTTATTATTATTATTTTCAATTCTTTTTACACTATTCTCATTACTTTTTCATTTTTCACCATCACATCACATGTACTATATTAATATTTTTATACACTTTTTAATACTCGTGCCCAAAAGGTTGTTATAATATAATAACGCTTACAAAATAATAAAAAAAATGTGTGTTGTTATATAAATCAATATACCTAAATGTAAAGGAATGATGATTAAATTAAAAAAACACATATTTATTCTTATAAAAGTAAATTTTAGTATTACAGTAACATACATTTGTCATATATTAACATGCATTTGTCCATATAATAACATAAAATGGACATCAAATGTTTATTATTATTTAGAGCAAATGTAAGTTACAATCATATAAATATTGTTATATATATATTTATAGAATAAATAATTATGCCTAATATTTGATCAAATAAATTATTATTTTAAAAGTGAATATATGTTGTACAATGGCCTAAAACTAAGTAACTAACTACAACTTAATATTTGATCTGCACATTTTTAATGTGGACCTATCATCACCCGCTTTTTATTTTCAAAATTCTGGTATATTTCATATTGTGAAACGATACGTTAACAATATATAAAATCACATATATACATTCGCATCATATTTAACTGATAAGAAATAAAATACAAACACCTGTGGGTAAGCAAAAAGCTTAAATTTGATTTATTTCACATTTGTTAATTTAGGGCCAAGAAAAAATAATTAATTATTTAAAAGGGTTTGGAGGGAAGTGTTTGGCCTTTGAGGAAATGAGTGAACAGCTGCAGCGCTTCCTTTGGTTTGAAAGTGGGAACTTCGTGGCCTGCTCCTCTCACCGTCACGAATGTCAACCCTTCATACTCTACTCTCCATCCCCCTACCTATATACATATAATGTAAACAAACATGCCTTTACCTCCAAATGTTTGAGTTCTTTCTTGGTAAAGTTCTTAATGAAAATTGCAATGTTTGATTTATCATGAACAAATTTTAAAATATCAAATATTTAATCAAATGTATAAAAAATCTCATAAAAAATATAAAATTTCTGGGCCAGTGATATTATGTCATAATTCTTATATATTTTATTATCCCGGACTTTTGATTAATATTTTGATACATTTAACGAAATATTTGATATTTTAAACAGTTTCATGATAAACTTATTATTAACCATTTTCATATAAAATATACCCTTCTTCTCTTACCTCTAAAACATGGTATTAAACGGGTTATTTAAACCAATTCTTCTTTTTAACTTTATTGAAATGATTCTCTATTTAATTATTTCAGTAATTTAGTATTTTATCTATTTATATTTCGTCAATTTGATCGTACAATCCTGAAGATGTCAACATTTAGATCAAGTGATCATCATGTGCACTAATTTTTCTACGAAAGCCTATGATGTGGTGTTTTTTCTATGTGACATGTCAAAATACATATTGAGTAAATTTCATCCCGATTTAGTTATACATTTGATATTACGAATCAATGTCTCTAACTCTAAACACACGGTTATTTTTATATAAATAACAAAATATTAATAAAGTGGAGTAATATTTTTGTATAATTTTTTAGAGTACTTTTATTTTTTATTTTCAGAATGTGAAAATTATTTTATGAAAAAAAAAAAGTAGTAATCCGTATTTAAGGAATAATATTTACCTGTTTTTTGTCGGTATACCAAGCAGTCCAGTTTTGTTTGACTTGTAATCCCAGCTTCCTCAAAGAGTATCTAGTTGATGTCACTGGAACTCTACCATCTGTATCTCCGCTGTTAAGTATTATAACAACACTAGATTCATGGATTAATTATTTTATAGTACCAAAATGTCTTCCAATTAATTAAATATCATTATTTACCTGAAAACCCAAACTCTCTTATTCGCCTTAATAAGCTTTCTAATTACTGGGAGCACAGAAACGGGTGCATCCTTCCAGAATGTGATATTAACACTGGATACATTTGCTACCACGATTAGATACAATTCATAGTGTGCAAAAAAAAAAAAATAGACGTTTATTTATCGTATGAAAATTGAATAAATTATTAACCTGTAAATTATTGTACCGTAGAATAAATCTAGGTATATTATGCAATTTAAGTACATTTTTTAAAAATTATTGTGTCATTACTTAAAAGTTGAAAATTCTTATTTATAATGAATAGGATCAATTTATCGTTAGATGATTTTTCAGTAATAATGGAATAACTTTTTAAAATTATATTTGAATTAAATTGTGCACATAATGCATATAAGATTAAGACTATACCATAAAATTATGATTCGAAATCTAAAAATGTCAGATCGGGTCACATGAATTTTTAAAAAATCACTTATGACAAAAATAGAAAAACTCCCTTCCACATGTATTTTTATAAACACAAATATATAATTTTACGAGACAAAACACGAGTATGTGTTAACGCAAGGAAAATATTTATTTCTTACAATGGCAAATATTTATTATTTCAATAACACACATCTACCTCCTGTGAAAATGCATTTTGTCAATAATAGTATAATTTGAGCGCGAATTTCTATATTTTGTATGTTGTGCAGCATGCAACTCAAGTACGTTTTTTAAAGTTAAGACCAATTAGTACTGAAAAATCGTACGTATTAATAACATATTTGACTTTTCAATAATAAATTGTATAACTATTTAAAAATACATTTGAGTTGCACAGGTTACTCTTTTTATATTTTCATTATATTTTTTTTAGAAAGACTTGCTTGACCACATCTTAATCTATGAAATTTTTATGTAAATTGTCGAAATCAAGAACTACTCCCTAATCCTATATATTCAAAAAATAAAAATAAAAACATATTGATACCTGCAGTGTTTCCATGGATAAGGAATTTTGGTCACGTTAGCGTGAAGAGCCTCTTGAACATCTGCCCTATTCAAATACGTTTCAATGTATTCGGAGGCGCATGGATCATATCCGGATAGCATCCTCCGACTCTATAAAAATTGAAGCTTCATATTAATGACTATACATGAAGCTCTGACGCTAGAGTATGAACGTAACTGTAAAATTGGTTTATAATATAAGTTTATCCGAAAATTAAATTTAAAGTATCAAATATTTAACCAGGTGTATAAAAAATCTCATCAGAAGACAAAAATATCAGGATCAATGATATTATATTATAGATTTTGTCGACCACAATATTAATTTGCATACAAAAATTTGAAACGTAATTAATTTAATTTGATAATAAATTAACACTCACATTAATATTGTTGAACATATGTGAGGGCAAGGGTTTGGAGGAATTGTTGTCGACGCAACTAGGGGTGTACAAACTGTACATGTCAAGGATGTTATAGACGTCAAAGTATTCGCCAATGGCAGTGTTGCAATTGTCGGACACATTGGGGAGTTTTTTGAAATTGCAGTTTCTCTTCACTTTTTCGTACAGTTCATCCGATATCACTGCGTGGTGCCAAGCGTAGTCTATCATTCCCCTGTAGTCTTGTTCGTCGTCCAGCACTGCATTTCCCACCTGTAATACATATATTTACACTTTTTATGCATAATAAATTATATTTTCATAACTGAGATAGTATGTATGTATGTATATATAACAATGAAAAAATTATGCATAACAGTAATACGAGCCCATATATACTCATGCTACGGATATTATTTATCAAAATGACGAGACATGTGACATACATGGTATTGGTACCACATTAATTATATAGATAAATGATCATATATTTAATCGATAGATACAAATTTATATATCCACAAAAAATGTGATAATTAAATAAAATTAAATAATTCGACACTTATCAATTTTATCCACCAATTAATTTTGATTTGATATGTTTAAAGTATTACTAGTGCGTGAGAGTGGAGTGAATCAGCATACCATAATGCCCTTGAGATTAATGTAGGCATTGATTTTATTTTTGTCTACGATAACTTCTGCTAGCTGAGGGACGTAGTGCCCTGAAATATTTAATTACGAGTTAAGTTTTACATTTTATTTAATTAAAAATGTCAAAAATAAAAGTAGCAAAATCATAATTAATTAATTAAGGTACCTGCATAACTTTCGCCGGCAATGTAAAAGTCATGGGATTTAAATTGTGGAAACCGTCTGAACCAGCCCACCAGGAAATTATATGAATCAGCAGCTGAATATCATTTAATTTATTAAATAATTAGTAAACAGAACAAAACAACTCAAACGTTTAATCCAAAATAATTACACTATACCAATATTAAAATCGCCCAAATTTGTATGTACGAAAGAATTCTCAAACAAAATCCAAATTAAATTAATGATTCGATGTGACAAAGGTTTGTGATGATTAACTCGATCAAACTAATATTTAAACTAACAAGATATATAAATAATGCTTCAATCTCTAATGAGCCAAACAAAATAAGTTGCTTTAATTTTGCTACATATATTTTGAGAAAAAATATATTCAAAATTAAATAAAGAAATAAATCTTTCAGTTCTATGTGGCACTATCAATTCAAAATTCATCAATTTACATTATCATGAAAAATTAAATTAAATAACAAATCAAATAAAGGCCAAATTATAATTAATGTGTATATATATTTTTAATTTTTATTATGCAAATCAAATTTTAATTTATTAATTTTTCACATATATAGTGCATAATTTTTTTAACACTAGCTAGCGATAAGTCAAACATAGGAAATAGTTACCTGTAATAGTATCACCAAGCTCCTTAATATCACTGCTTGTGTTTGTGTACGAGAATCCGACACCAACCGGGGATTCCAAAAATAGCATGTTAGCCGCTAAAAGAACATAACATAAAAATGAGAAAAATATATATATACTAATACTGTGTGGCTCATAATGGGAAAAAATATACTTCGAAAATAATAGTGTAATATTTTAAAAGATATGAGTATTAATATGTGAATTGTTTTACTGTAAAAAAATCTTTTACTATAAATTTAAATTGATAAATACATATGCTAATAATTTGAGTTGGATAAAATAAAACCCAGATCGAATAAATTCTCTAACATAATAATAGAGTTGTTAATTATTTTGATGAAGCATCGTTTATTAATAAACACGTTTAATTATGTCGTGTTTTTAAAGAGTTACCAGAATAATTATTAAATTTTGATAGGTATTGATTGGATTCTATCAGTTTATAATTAAATAGGCACAATTTTTTTTAAGTGTTGTCTGTCCACATGTATATTTAACTATCTCAATAATCAAAATTAATAACTATCACAATAATAATTTCCTAACTAATTATTATTGCGATAGTATTATATCTTTTGCCACTTTCTAAAAAATCTGGTCTCTCTAATGTATATCAAATCCCGAATCCAAATTGGTTATGGTTTTTGTATAATAATATTTATTAAGGTATATTAATTATTAAATATTAATATTCACTACATAGCAAGCTTATTTTCCATATTACTATTTCCACGAAATGAAAGAAAAGATTTATTTATTAATATTTAAAATAATAAAAGTGAATGGTATATAATGAATATGAAAAATATAATATTAAAAAATAATGTTCCTTTTTTACTGTAAAAGTGACAAATGAATATTGAACTGACCATATTGAAAATGTGGAAAATAAATGAGTAATTACATAACATTTCTAAGCAAAGTGTCAAAATAATTTAATATTTAACTTTATTTAGTATATTTATAAAAACTTTTTCCATGAAATTGGCTAAAAATTATTTTCGAACAAATACAATTAACATTCAAATTAGAAATTCATGCAGTATAAAATATTTTAAAACTGTATGGGGACCCATGTATTGCACAAAATATTCGTAAAAGTCAGACTTATGGCATATAATATTTTACATAATTTAAATAAAAATTTCATATTTTAAAAAATATAATAATATATTAAAGCATGTGTAAACAAGTGGACATATTTTTTATGGATGGATGTAGTATAAATTATATTTCCCATAATTCTAAAGCGGTGCAGTTACAAAGAGAGGTATTTTTTTAAGGTTTATTACAAAGAAGGACAAGTGTGCAATTTTAAAGAAATTACATACTCATTTTGAGTGTGCTTTTGAGTGTGCATTTTTTATAATTTTTACACACTTACTCATTAGTAGAGATGTTAAACGGGCTAGCCCTAACCCTACAAGGCCAGCCCTAATAGGCTTCGGGGTAAACGAGTTAGGTCCTCGGGCTAAACTGGTCATATCACAAAAATTAAAAAATTCTAAATGTTAACACATAATCTAAAATAATTGTCATAAAATGTTAATATTTAAACTAGAACCTAAACATTGTCCATAATTTCATTAAAATTATTAAAAATAGTTTAACATAATTACAAAAGTTCAAACGTTAACACTTAAATACTTAAAAGTTCATTAGTATTTAAAAGTTCAAATATAAATACTTAAAATTAATATAACACCTAAATAGAAATTGGAGATAACTTCAATTAATAATAATAATAATAATAATAACTAATAAGTATATTATATATTTAATAGATATATATAAAACAAAATAATTATGCGGGCTAGTGGGCGGACTCGGTTAACCGGCGGGCTAGCCCGTTTAGCCCGCGGACTAATAGGGCCGGGTCAAAACAGCTCGGATTTAAACGGGCCAATAAAAGCATGGCCCCAACCCTGCATTTTTCAGGGTTAAACGGGTTGGCCCAATTAGCCCAGTCCGAATTAACATCTCTACTCATTATGCAATTTAAATGGAAAGTGTGCCCCTTTTTGTATTTTTCTCATTTAAAGTTTAATTAATTGAATAAAAGGTAGTTTGAATAATTTATTAAGTTATAATAATTGAAAATTAATATAAATATAAAATGATTTTATTTTATTGATTAAAGTTTTTTTTAAAATTAAGTAGTACAAAAAGATTCTTAAAAAGAATTGATTTTTTTTTTTAAATGCATAGATATTCATTTAAGTAAAAATAATATAATGGGAAGGTTGTCAAAATAAATTATTTTAATTTGATTGTAGTTAATGATTTTTCATTTTGATACTTCAAGATTCATATATGTTTTAAATAGAGATTATCTTTCACATTAAAAATTTATAAAAAATCACATTGATTAAATCATGACACATCATCCAACTTAACCACATTACGATGCATTATAAAAGTTTTATAATACATATCAAGATGTGTTTGGGATTATATCGAGAGATTTTTAAGATTATTTTTATTTTAAATTAATAACATAAATTCATTTCACTTATTTGTATAAAATATTCAAATTGATCGATATGTTTTGAATATTTAGCTTCAACTGCAGTTCAAATTAAAAAAAAAAAAAATACATAGCAAAATCATGTAATAGAAAATCTGTGAATTTTTAAATTTAGTTATTTTAAAGTTTATTAAATTTTAAATGACTCCATTTAAATGTCATCTAAAGTAAATAGGTACCTTTATTCCAAGTGTTTTTGTTAAACTTGAGCGCTGGTTTTCCCTTCTGAGGAAAGAAAGGTCCCAACTCTTCTGATTGCCCAAATCCTATTGAAGAACATCCTGGTCCTGAAATCAAATCAACTCATTTTACATTATTTATTTATATGTTTAAAACCAAATTATATATATATAAAAGATTAGACCTCCTTTAAAATCGACTTCACACACAAATTCTCTTTTTCAAATATTGTTGTTATACATATCATTATAAAAAATTATGCATTAAGTATTTTTAAATATAAATAGTTGATATGTGTAATAGTATAATAATAATAATAATAATAATAATAATAATAATAATAATAATAATAGTCATTATTATTACGCATTGACCTATACACACTTGTTTTTAAATATTCACACAGACAACTATTGTTATGTCAAATACACTTTACCCATTATAATTTCTATAAAAGTTGTAACTAAGGTATAAAATTGTTAGTTGTTCAATAAAAATAAATACCCCTCCGTCCAGTTGGAATTTGCACCTTACTGGACGACATATATTTTTTTTTAAATGTGTTTTATATATAAAGCAGTGATATATGAATAAATACACAAGCGCACATAAATTAATATTTTTTAGTAGTGTACAAATTTGTGTGGGACGTCACAAATAAATTTTAAAAAAAAAAAATGTTCACCTACATGCTACTTGCTTATGTAGTAGTGCTAATTAACACAACAATTTTAATGCAGCACTAATGAATATGGGACAGATTAAAGGGACATGTGAGGCGGCCCACAACATAATCAATTAATGCAAGCCCTCCAAAGTTGAAAAATTGGAGCTTTAATTACTCGACTATCACTGATGGTCCAGTTTCTTCATAATACTCATTTCTCTTATTTAAATATTTCAATTTTATTTTTAAATTTAAATAAATATTTTAATCTCATAAAAATTAATACGTTACTACATTTTTATTTTATTTATTTTACTTTATGCCAAAACTTTTGAATATACTTTTATAGGTAAAACACAAGTTGTGGGTCTAGAGATCTAATTTTGGGCTATCAAATAAATGCTAGATATAGTGGATTTATTATATTATACATATGTACTCTAGTATAGTAATCATTCATATGTAGTAGGAGTATAATTTATAAGTCAAATGAACTTGCAATCATCTTTCAAAAAAAAAAAAAAAAAAACTTGCACTCATTGTCCAAAAATATTGGATACTGAATACTCTTTCCATAAAATATTTCACCCTTTTTAACATAATGCATAATTAAGAAAAAAATATATATTGGAGGGTAAAATGTAAAATTTATTGTGCAAGTATGCAAAGTATTAAATTTTAAGGAAAGTGAAAAATTAGTTACAAAATGAGTCAAAGTTTAATTTTGCTATGTAAGAAGTAATATAATAGTAATACTACTTATTTTGAGCCGCTGCACTTATTATGTTAAAAAGTAATTATATTTTTTTTACATTGCAAAATTAACTTTCACCCAATTTTATATTAGAAAATTATTATTCCTCAATTTTATGATTTGAAATGCATATACTTTTATGAAAAAACACATACGAGGTGGTGTGATCCATTTTTGGAGTTACAAAGTTGAGTAATGATGGGACTTATGCTCCATACTTTTGTGTGTGATAGGTGTGGGCCATGCATATATATAGTTGTGGTAAAATATATGTAAGCTTTTTGGTGAAGATTATTTTCCTGCCTTTATTATTATAATAATAATAATAATATGGGTAAATATCAACTTCAATATATTAAAAAAAAAGTCTCAATTTTTTTTAAAGAAAAGGTGAAATTACAAAATGGTTCACAAAATTGACAAAAATTACAAATTGGTTCTGTGCAGAAAAAATTACACTTCTGTGCAGATATTGTGAACCAATACATAAGTCACCCTAAAGAAAATAGTGTAAATTTTTATTAATCGATAAAAAATTAACTGACAGGAGATAAAAAAAATTAAAATAATTAACTTTTAGAATGAGTGAAAATAAGGAATCAATTTTTAATAAATTTTGAGTAGTAAAATTGATATCTTTACTAGTAACATCTCAATTCCCAAAAGAAGTATGACCTATCATCCATGTGCTAAGAAAAGATGACCATAATTTTGGCTTCAAATGGGCAATTGCATCCCAAATAATGAGTTGGGATAAGACATTTCACATACTTTTTTTAGGAAATAGATTACTAATTTTTAAGAAAAATATAGCTACACGAAAATAAGGCAACCCCAAATATATAGTTATTTATTGGTCAAATTTGTAAATGTTCCAATGGCGTAAATTCAACGGAATTACTAAATATAGAAATATTAAGTTCATTTCGTATTGTCATGACTTCAATACAACTACTTTAATCAAATTTAAAAGTTATTTGGCAAATATATCCAAATAAAATGAATATAACGTGAAACCAAAATAAAAAATTATACATATTTTTTAAATTATTTACTATGATTTTTACAAAAAAAAAAAAACAAAAAGCCTCCATAAACATCCCTTTTTTTTTACACGAGTAAAAATTAAATAGAGTGTGAATTCGTTACTAAAAGATACTTTATTCGTTTTAATTTAAATTTTCTATTTTATTACGCACGTGCTTAAAAAAATTTAAAAAAATTTTAGATGTGAACTTTAGTTTTTGAACGTTTCAAAAAAAAATTGTGAAATTTAAATTTGGAGGAGGAATTATTAAAATTGTTAATTTACAAATCATTATATTTCTTTATGTAAACTAAATACTATCTCGAGGTTTAATTTTTTATTTTTCCATTAATGAATCACTAAAATGAGTTAAATTATGATAAAAATTGCAGTATTTTTGGGAGATTACTACTTTTAAGTGAAGATTTTGGTTTGAAAATGGAGTGATTATAATATTATGGATTAAGAAAGTATTTATATCCCTTTCAAAAAAAAAGAAAGTATTTATATAATCTATGGGTTAGGTCACCTTGACACCGTGCTCCCCACTTAAATGAGTGACTCGGGTTTAATTCTTTTTTTGAAGATTTGGTAAATTAACAACTAACATTTACTGATAAAAAAATTTTGTATTTATATATGTATAGATTTGAAAAGATTATATACATAATTGGAGAAGATTTAATACCTCCATTTAGCCACAAGACGAGAGGTTTGCTGTGAGAGTGTTTTGTGGCCTCAAAGAACCAATAAAACAGTGCTCTCCCATGAGTTTGATTGACAGTGACATAACCTGCATAGTGCCTGAACCTCACCGGCGGTTGCCCCGGCAGCCCCCTCACTCGGTCCGCCTCTTGTTCCGCCGTCATGCTGTGGTATGCCTCCGTTGCCGCCGCCGCCATCGCCACCACTATTATTGTTATTAGTACAAAAACAGAGTGGCTCTGCTCCACATTATTGTACATCTCTCTCTCTCTCTCTCTCAAATTATGTGAAGATGTTATAAGTGTATGTATATGTAGTGAGAGGGACGGAAAATATATATATATACACACACACTAGTACTACGCCAGATAAATTTTATTTTATAAAATATTTATTAATTAGTTAAGTTTATGTTTTATATAATTGAATTAATTTATAATATGTTGTAATGTTAAATTATAATTAAATTAAGATTTTGAAATGTGACATTAAAGATTTAGTATTTGACACATGGTAAAAGAATAATTTCAATCCATAATTTTTAGCTATATTGGAAAGAAATCATACAATTATTATAAATTTCTAAATATTTCTTTATAGACAACGTTTCTTGTATACTTTAATGGTTTTCTATTTGAATTAATGAATAGAATTTTAATGTCTCTTTCCTTTTTTACTCTGGATATTGTAATATATAGTTGACTCTGGATGCACATTGCAATATATATTAAATCAATTCTTAAAAAATTAGATAAATATATAAATAATTAAAAAATCAATTCTGAAAAATTTGATAAATATTTAAATAATTAAAAAACCTAAATTATATTAAAATAAATCGTCTAAATCTTTAAATAATCCAATTAAATCTTTAACAAATATTAAAAAAAATCAACTAAAATGTTAAAAATAGTTAAAACTAAGAAATTAATTTTAAAAAATTAAATATTAATTCAAGATAAATAAAAATTAAAATATAATTAAATTTTAATTTGATTATTTATGAAGTTTAGTGGATTTAAAAAAAAATCTTAGCCTATTATTTTTTAGTTTCTTTTTAATTTAATATTTTATGAAGATTATGTTGATTATATGTTTAATTTCTTTTAAATTTATTTTTCTATTTTATTTAATTTATTTAATTTTTTTAGATTTTAGTCAGGGTTAAATGATTTTATTCAAATACTACTTAATTTAATTATTTTGAAGATTCATTTATTTTATTTTGTTTTATATTTCAAATTTGTATTTTTTATTGAATTTTAAAATTTAATATATTTTGAAATTTAATTTATACTTTAAATAATTTAATTTTTTTAATATTTATGAAGTTTTTTTGTTTTTTAATGATATTTTAATTTATATATTTTTAAATTTTTGTTTTTAATATTTTTAAATATGTTTATTATTTTTTTCTTAAGAAACAGTCAAAGATTATATTTTTATTATTTTTTGAAATAGATAAAAAGGTAGAATGTGTTAATTCTTTGTTTTAATAGAGTAAGGATATTATAGGAATTAATGGGGTATGCTTAGTAATATATGATAGTTTTTTAATGTGATTGGGGTATGTTTAACAAATGGGGTATATTTAGAATTTTGGGGTATGAACAGTGGTACTCTTACAATTATTATAATACAAAAAATGGGTATGATGTGTGTAATACGCATGAAAAAAGGATTTGTGTATAACAATTTGATCCAACTCAAATTATCAATAAATAGAGACGAATTCTATTTTCCGTGCGTATTACACGCACAAAACTTAGCCTTAATGAGACTTGCTAAATGAGTCAAACTTACGGTATATAAATTTTAGTACGTAAAATGTTCATTAAAAATTGTCTATTATCATTCATTTCTCTACCATTAATATTTGTTTATTACCATATAAAAAATTACGTTAAAATCATTTAATCAAATTTATCTGATTAACTAAAACTTACCATACATAAATTTTAGGAAGTAAAACATCCATCAAGAGTTGTCTATTACCATATCTATTATAAATTGTCTATTACCATATACAAAATACATTAAAATCATCATTTAATCAAATTATCTGATTGAGTCACTTACCTATATAAATTTTAGGAAGTAAAACGTACATTAAGAATTGCCACTTTAAATATTTATAAAAAATATAATCTTTGAAAAAATAAGAAAACATCAATAAATAGATTATTCAATAATTTTATTTTTAATGTAGTAGAAATTATATATATCATCATGTCAAATAATAAGCTCTTTAAAATTATAAATCATAAATTATACAATAAATTTTATATTAAATATTTTGGGTACTATTTGCAATTATTATGTATTAAGTTAAATTTGACATTAAGGAATAAGTTAACACTATAATTATTTAAATTTATAAATAATTAATTTTGAAGATGTCAATTAAAAATAAAAATTGTTTCAACGTATGTTCAATTTTATTTATATTTTTTCAACGAAAATTCGATTTCATCTATAAAACCAATTAGTACAGAATATTTATAAATTTAACTATGGTATAATGTGTATGAGTGTGTTACACACATATATGTATTAAAAAATTACAATTATAATGATATAAATTCCAAAAATAAATAATATTATTGAAGTAAAATAACAATCAAAATTATAAAATATACATTAAAATTTAAAATCATTTAATTATATTATCTGATAGAGTCAAAGTTGCCATATTAAATTTTTTGCAAATTCTAATATGCACAATGGTGTATAGTATACACTTTGATTTTAGTTTATTTTTTAATTTAATTTGATTTTTTCAGAAACGCACACTACATGCCGCACTATGTATTTTTTTTTGTATAGCAAGTTGTTCTTGGGGTATTGAAGAGAATTGTTCTTGGGGGTATTAAGGAGTTGTTGGTCCCGAAACGAGTATAATCAGTGTATGGGGGAGGATACACTGATGTCAGATTTTTCTGAATACTCAGAAAAATGCTCTTACACTCTCAGTCAGGAAGATCCTGAAGTTACTCAGTAAACTGAAGGTCCACAGGGGCAGCAGGGACAGTTCAGTAGTGAGCCAAATAAGCTGAGTGTGAGTGATGCGCTCAGAAGCTCAGTAGAGATAACAAACCTACTGACTGCTCGGAAGCAAGTCAGTTGGACTACTATCTCAGTGAGCTAGAGTACGTGCGGAAAGTGAACCCTTAGTTTCTACTCGTTTTAGTTTCTGAAAACGTTTTCTCTGAGTTTGCTTAGTAAGCTGGTGGTTAAGGCTAAGTGCACAGTATTAAGATTCAGGATGATTGATTCAGTCCTGAATATAAAAACAATGCAGAATGTTCAGTTTAGTATGATGAGAGTTATGATCCTGAACAAGAATGTAAATCAGCACGCAAGGGTCTTTTTAACGTGGTTCGGAGATAACCAACTCCTACGTCCACGGCCTGATTTAACAGGAAGCTATCCTCAAAACCCTGAGGATAGGTACTTGGGTTTTACGTGCCAAGGGACACGAATAACCAACTTTCTCTCTTAGGAACTGACCCCTGGGCATTTTACAAGTCCCAGTCCTTCTAACCAACCAATCTCACACCCTGAGTGGTTTGGTATTCTTAGTTTCCAACTAAGATAGCTCTAGCAATACAAAACAATGGGTATTCTTGGTATTCTTGGTCCAGTTACTCCTGTCAGCATAAATGGTAGGAAATATACCCTTGTTGTTGTTGATGATTATTCCAGGTACACATGGGTTATTTTCTTGCTGAACAAGAAGGAGACTCAGGTCAAGCTTTCGGAGTTACTCAAGTAATTGAGTACTGAACAGGGTCAGAGCATAGTCAGGATCCGATCAGATCGAGGAACAGAGTTTATTAACTCTATTATAACTGACTTTTGTACTAACCATGGTATAGCTCATGAGACTTCTGCAGCTAGGACCCCTCAGCAGAATGGGGTAGCTGAAAGAAGGAACCGGACCCTAAAGGAAGCTGCCAGGACCATGTTGGCTGAGTCAGGACTGCCCAAGAAGTACTGGGCTAAAGCAATCAACACTGCTTGCTACACTCAAAACCGATCTATGCTGAACAAACAACATGCTCAGACACCTTATGAAACTTGGAACAAGAGGAAGTCTTGCATCTCTTATTTCCATATCTTTGGGTGTAAGTGTTTCATCCTAAACAATGGGAAAGACCAGCTGAAAGCCTTTGATAGCAAATCTGATGAAGGAGTTTTCTTAGGATACTCTTCAGTCAGTAAAGCTTTCAGGGTGTATAACTGTCGGACCCTTTGTGTGGAGGAAACACCTCATGTTGTGTTTGATGAGACTGCATCAGTGCGTAGAAAACAGGTTCAGAGTCCTGACACTGAGGGGGTTACCAAGAAAGTAACAAGACTGAGCCTGAAAAATCCTGAATTCAAGATCAAACTTGTCAGTGCTCCCAAAGGATGGGATGATGATGATGATGATGAAGATCAGGATGGACCTCAGGCCAACCCTCAGCAAGCCCCAGCCTCAGAGAATGTTGAGTCTCAGACGGAGGGACAGACTCAACCTGAGGTACGTACTGTCGGTGATGATGCTTCTGCACCTGAGACAGTTACTGAGTCGAACACTGTAGGGGGAAACAATGTCTCTGATGTTGCCCAACCCTCAGGAAATGACTCAGTATCCCCTATTCTTGCTCGTTCCGCTTCTTTGCCTGTTATTGTCGAGACTAATGTTTCAGGATCAGGCGAGGGGACGTCAGCAGCTCCCAGTGCTCCGGTCAGCAGGAGGCGGTGGCTAGATGATCACTCATTGGCTGATATCATTGGTGATATCAATGAGGGGGTCATGACGAGATTGTCCTTTGGCGAGAGCGCTATATTTTGTTGTTTCCTGAGTGATCAAGAACCTAAGAGCATAGAAGAAGCTCTTGCTGACCCCAACTGGATCCTAGCCATGCAGAATGAGCTCAATCAGTTTGAGCGGAATCAGGTTTGGGAGTTAGTTGAGAGACCTAGGCGTCAACATGTTATTGGCACCAAGTGGGTCTTCAAGAACAAGAGGGATGAGAAGAATGTTGTTGTCAGAAATAAGGTCAGACTAGTGGCAAAGGGTTACTCTCATGCCGAGGGAATCGACTATGATGAGACCTTTGCTCCGGTCACAAGGTTGGAAGCAATCAGGTTGTTTCTGGCATATACAATATTCAAGAAGTTCAAAGTGTATCAGATGGATGTGAAGAGTGCTTTTATGAATGGTGTACTGAACGAGGAGGTCTATGTTGAGCGACCTCCAGGGTTCGAAGTTGGGAATAAGGTATATCACCTGAAGAAAGCTCTTTATGGCCTGAAGCAAGCTCCGAGAGCTTGGTATGATACATTTCCCCAATTCCTGATAGACCACGGGTTCGTGAAAGGAACAGTGGACAGGACCCTCTTCCGGATATCCGAAGGGGAGGACATTCTCTTGGTTCAGATTTATGTGGATGACATAATATTTGGATCTCCTAATCTAAAGCTTTGTGAGAAATTCTCCAAGCTGATGACTGGGAAATTTGAGATGTCAATGATGGGAGAAATGAACTTCTTTCTGGGTCTCCAAGTCAGGCAATCTGACTCCGGAATTTTCATAAATCAGTCTAAGTATGCGAGGGACTTGATTCAGAAATTCGGAGTTCAGTCCAGTAAAGTCTCACGTATTCCCATGAACACAAATGAGAAGCTGGATCCTGACAAAGAAGGAGTCTCAGTAAATCAGACTGAATATAGGGCACTTATAGGATCCTTGTTGTATCTGACTGCTAGTCATCCTGACATCACTTATGCAGTTGAAGTTTGTGCAAGATATCAGTCTGATCCGTAGAAGAGTCATCTAGAGAGTGCCAAAAAGATATTGAAATGCCTGAAAGGTACAGTCAATTTAGGACTTTGGTATCCCTCTGATGACAATCTAGAACTGACTGGCTATTCAGATGCAGATTATGGAGGTTGTAGGCATGATAGGAAATCAACTACAGGCACATGTCAGTTTCTAGGGAGTAAACTGATCTCTTGGTTTTCTAAGAAGCAAACCAGTGTTGCAACGTCTACTACTGAGGCTGAGTATATGGCGGCAGACAATTGTTGTTCTCAGATCCTTTGGCTGAAACAGCAACTGAGAGACTACCAAATTGAGGCCACTGAAGTCCCAATTTATTGTGACAATAATAGTGCCATTGCCATATCCCAAAACCCAGTCTTACACACAAGGTGTAAGCATGTAGACATCAGGCATCATTTTATCAGAGATCATGTTGAGAAGAAGGATATCAGGATGGAGAGAGTCCCTACTGATAAACAGAGAGCTGACATTCTGACTAAGGCTTTGCCTGAAACCAGATTTGTTGAGTTATCAGTAGAGTTAGGACTCCTTGACCCAGGCTTAGGAGATTCAATCTGAATCTCTAATCAGAATGCACAAGGTCAGGGGGAATGACTAACTAGGACTCATGATGAAGGAATCTCAGAGAGAATGTGAATGGTTGTAGGAGGAACATTCAGTATGCAAAGGATGATCAGTATAGACTGACTAAGTTTCAGGACACTGAACTCAGGGCTTGTCACCCTGATAGGTCACATGTGGTATCAGTCAGAATACAAATCTGACTAACTGGTATGTTTCCTGATTTATTTTTAGTCATCATATCTTGCTTGCATCATCCTTGATATTGTTTGCCGTATTGTCAAATCAAATTATTTTGTCATTTAATCCCAGCCATTCATTTAATATTCAGTTATTATTTAATGAAAATTATTTGAATTAAATACGGACATGCTCTGACGCGCATTTAATGCACAGTGGGCGGGAACAGTTTTCGATAAAGTTTTGACTCATTACTATTGAAAACCGAAGAGGCTCCATGCATCTTGCATCTTAATCTTAACCATTGAATCTCATAAGTCATTATTTTCTGAGCCATCCGATTAAAACTGAATTTTAGTATAAATAAGGGAAGTTTTTGTTATTGCGACCTTTACGCACTTAAATCTTTTCTTGCTATATCTCTCTCTGCAATCCGATTTCCTTCATATCTTCAAATTTCTCATCCATGGCTTTACCCTCTGTAGACTCGTTCTTTGGAAATCTTTTCCATCTCAGAAACGAAATTCACTGGGAACCTTTTGGAGATTTCTCTTCTAAACATCCTGACATTTTGCCTGTGAAAGAACTGTTTGAAAATGCAGGACTTCTACAGTTTATCACAGCAAAACACAAGAGACTTCATCCTCGTCTCGTTGCTGCTTTCTACATCAAAATGGCCCAGAACAAGGACTCTCAGAAGTGGGAAACCTGCATTCCGCTGACTTCTTGCGTCAAAGGGAAGAATGGTGAAGATGAGATGACCAGGAAGTGGGTCACTCTCAACATTAGGCAGAAGATTAAGGAGGTGTTTAATCTTCCCCACTCTGGACGAAGCCCAATCGACTACGGGTTTGGGACTGAGAAGGACTATTTTCAGTCTCTCTGCGATGGAGACGTTGTCCTGAAGTCGGGCCTGAACAAGTCCGTTCTGAGGACAGAGAATCATCACCTCTTCGACCTGACTAGTCAGGGGGTGATGGGGATTGCT
>JAPKLY010000104.1:271749-374805 GCA_026898435.1 Prunella vulgaris
GATATTACTCCATTGTTATTCGGGTATTATAAATTATTATTTTATTTTTTACTCATTTGTTTAATATTTATTTATTAATTATTCATTTATAAGATGTTCTTTGGGTATTATAAGATGTTCTTTGTGTATTATAAATTGCTCTTTGAGTATTACTCGTTTATGAATTATTTATTTATTATTTTTTCATTTATAAATTGTTCTTTGGATATTATAAATTATTATTTAGGTATTATATATTGTTCTTTGAATATTATAAATTGTTTTTTATATATTATAAATTATTCTTTATGTTTATTCATTCATCAATTATTTATTGTGTACTATAAATTATTTTTTGGGTATTATAAGATATTCTTTGGGTATTATAAGATGTTCTTTGGGGTATTATTTACACTTGTCCTCGAGATATTACTTAGATTTGTTCTTGGGGTATTACTCTGTTGTTATTCGGGTATTATAAAATAATTATTCAAAATGCAACATCAAAAGATTATAAATTACCTTTAAAAAATGATATATTCATAAGTTTTTATGAAATAAATATACTATATTCTTCATATTAATCCACATTTTTACTTTTAATCTTTAAAATAAACACATATCCTTTTTTTATATATAATGATGTTGAAAATCAACAAGAATGCTTAAAAAATAAACTAATCAAAGCATAAAATTCCCTTAAATTTAAGTAATACCTGAAAAATAATTTACAAATACCCCAAGAACAACTCACAATACCCGAAGAACAAAATCATTAAATTGTTCCTTAGATATTATAAAGGATTTATTACATCCAAGGGCACCTTTAAGACCAAAAACACATTTTATGACTCACATTTTTAAAAGTAACAAATAAGGGCAAAGAGGGTGCACATAAAGGCCAAAATGTAATAATTTCCTCAAATCTTTCTCTGACCCTATCTGCAAATCAAGTACCACGTATTCAGTTGATAGTCAGCATTCTTCCTCTACAAACTAGGTCCTTCCTCCTACCAATTCACTTTAATTTGAATAACCTTACCACTCATCTCTCTCACCATTTTCTCTCTATGAAAACACTCTAAACTCTCCCTATCTCTCAATGGGGTGGAGGTAGTGTAGGTGGCGATGGGGTAGGGGGTAGAGACGATTCCGATGGAGATGGGGCAATTTCGATAAAAGCTTTTATTTCGTCTTCTCCGGTTATGAATTTTAGTGGGTGTTTGTGATTCCGACGGGGATGAGGCGATTCCGACGGGATGAGGGGATTTTGATTCCGATGAAAGCTTCCACCACCGTCGGGATACCAAGCGTACGGTTGGGCTCGTCTTCGATTTCTGATATTTTGAGCAAATTTTCCGGCAGGGTAGTGGTCGGTGGACAAAGACAGTAGCTTCCATTGAGGTGGGCGGCCCTGTGAGATTTCCGACGTGATTGGCTTGAGACAATGTGGTGGTTGGTTTCTGGTGTGGATGGAGTTTCCGATAACATGGGCAGAGGTGAGTTTCTTTTCTGGCAATGGCTTCGTGCGTTCGAGCAAAGCTTGAATAGCTGTTATGGATTTCGACATGAATTACGGTATCAAGCTTCGATTCCAACGGTAGCTGTGAACAACGAGGCTTTGGACTCAAGCATGGAGGTGTGCAGCGGCTTCGTCAGATTTCCGACCTTGGCGAAAGATAGAGATGATGACTGTGTTTTGTTCGAATTCCAGCAAGAGGTGGACAATTTTCGAAGAATTCTGGTAATGAATATACTAAAGTATTGATTTATACTCAAAAGTACCGAAAAATATACTAAAGTAATGTTTCATACTCAAAAGTACCGAAATATATACTAAAGTAATGTTTCATACTCAAAAGTGCTGATACATACTCGAAAGTACTGTCGCGAATCACCGGAAAATATGATCGAAAAATTTAAAGAATCATGAATAGTGAGGATCATAAAAAGTGGAACAGTTTCATGTAAAGTACCGAAAAAATCTCAAAAGTACAGATACATATTCTAAAGTACTGTCGTGATCCTCGGAGATGAATTAATAATGGCCGAAATTTTTCTCCGATGAGATTTTCTTGGAAAATGTTTCTTGGAGAGAAATGAGACACAATATGAAGGAATTTTTTTTAAATCTGGTTTGACAAGAATGAAGACATGCAAAAGTATTAAAAAGTGTAAAAGCAAACATCTTGTCAAATATAAAAAAGCTACTTAATTGTACTATTTTCAGAGCAATTAATATATGGATGATTTACATATAGGTTCAAGAAAGTCACTATATTTACAAATAGGTTCAAAATATTTGCACAGAAGCACATATTTTTTCTGCACAGCACCTATTTGTAAATATACTGACTTTTTTGAACCTATATGTAAGTCACTCTTAATATATCAAGATTTGGGGCAAAAGCCGCTATTTGTAAGTAAGGGAAATTTATGTCCCTCAATGTGTTTTGGCTCTTAAGAAAGTCCCACATTGTAATCACCCCTATTATAAATTATTCTTTAGATATTATAAATTATTTTTTGAATATTATATATTGTTCTTTGTATATTACAAATTGTTCTTTTAGGACGTATTATAAATTATTCTTTGGGTTTATTCATTTATAAATTATTTATTGTGTTTTATAAATTATTCTTTGGGTATTATAAGATGTTTTTTTGGTATTATAAATTGTTCTTTGAGTATTACTTGTTTATTAAATATTTACTAATTAAAAATTCATTTATAAATTGTTATTTGAATATTGTAACAATAAATGTTTAACGAAATTAAAATTTATTATTAATAACGTGAAAGGGGAAATTACAATTTGATTTATTTCGAATCTACCGAAATTTCAGGATTTTACAATCTCTAATTTTCTCCTCCGATTCTTCTCTTGAATCTTAATTTTTGGACTTCGTAAATTTTCTGAAGCTTGCGAGATTTTGATCTTGAAAGATCTTTAATTTGCAGACTTATAACGTTTATCCGATGGTGTCGAGCCTTATTTCGAATCAACGTTGCTTTTAGGGATTTCTCGGGACTTTGATCTTGAAAGATCTTCAATTTTCATACTTATAACGTTAATCTGAGGGCGTCGAGCCTTATTTCAAATCAAACGTTATTTCTAGAGACTTATCGAGACTTTGATCTTAAGAGATCTTTGATTTTTGGACTTATCGGACTTTGTTCTCTGATGTGCTCTCTATTTTTTTGTGATTGTGTGTAAGTGTCAAATAACTAGAATGAGACTCCTATTTATAGGTGTAGAATTCTAGATTTACAGGCCAAATTTGATGGGCCTAAAGATTTGATTTGAGGAATATTCCCAAAATATGCCAGATTTGATAAAATTCAAGGATTTTTTGAAGCATTTGTTGGCTTCTAACTAGTTCTAAGATTTGATTTATTATACTGGGTTTAATTTAATTTGTTGGGCTTTTATGGGGCAATTTAATTTATTAGGCCTTTTGAGGTCCAATTTAATTTATTGGACTTTAGGGATCCAATTTGATTTAACAGACTTTAGAGACCCAATTTAATTTATTGGATTTTAAGGATCCAATTTGATTTATCGGGCTTTAGAGCTCCATTTAACTTATTGGGCTTTAGAGGCCCAATTTAATTTATTTGGTTTTAAGATGTCCAATTTGATTTATTGGACTTTAGAAGTCCAATTTGATTTATTGGGCTTTATAGGTCCAATTTAATTTATTAGGTTTTAGAGATCCAATTTGATTTATTGGACTTTAGAGGTCCGATTTAATTTATTTGGGAATCGAATTAAACTAAATTCCCAATAATAAATTTGATTTAACACATAATTTCTACATGTTTTTTTTTGCAATTAAATTTTAATTGCTTACAGATATTATAAATTATTATTTTGGTATTATATATTATTTTTTAGTATTATAAATTATTCTTTGGGTATTATAAATTATTATTTTGGTATTATTTATTTATTAATTATTCATTTTTAAATTGTTCTTTGGTTATAAATTATTGTTTGAGTGTTATATATTGTTATTTGAGTATTATAAAATGTTATTTGTGTATTATAAATTGTTCTTTGAGTATTACTCGTTTATTAATTATTCTTTTATATATTGTTCTTTTGATATTATAAATTATTCTTTGGGTATTATATATAGTTTTTTTAGTATTATAAATTGTTCTTTAGGTTTTATAAATTATTTTTTGAATTTATTCAATTATCAATTTTTTTTTTATAAATTGTTTATTGGGTATTATAAATTATTCTTTGGGTATTATAGTTATTTTTTGGGTGTTATAAATTGTTCTTTGAGTATTACTCATTTATTAATTATTTATTAATTAGTCATTTATAACTTGTTCTTTGGATATTATAAATTAGTATTTGGGTATTATATATAACTTTATGAGTATTATTATTTATTATTTGGACTTATTTATTTATCAATAATTAATTTATAAATTGTTAATTGAGTATTATAAATTATTATTTGAGTATTATAAATTGTTCTTTGAGTATTACAATTTCTTTTAGGTATTATAAATTATTCTTTGGGTTAATTCATTTATCAATTATTCATTGTGTATTATAAATTGTTATTTGAGTATTATAAGATGTTCTTTGAATATTATAAATTGTTATTTGAGTATTACTCGTTTATTAATTATTTATTAATTATTCATTTATAAATTGTTTTTTGGATATTATAAATTATTATTTGGGTATTATATATTGTTCTTTGAGTATTACGAATTGTTCTCTGACTATTACTCGTTTATTAATTATTCATTATAAATTATTCTTTGGATATTATAAATTAATTTTTGAGTATTATATATTATTTTTTGAATATTATAAATTATTGTTTAGGTATTATAAATTATTCTTTGGGTTTATTTATTTACCAATTATTCATTTATAAATTGTTAATGACGTATTATAAATTATTCTTTAGGTATTATAAAATATTCTTCGGGTATTATAAATTGTTATTTGGGTAATATAAGTTGTTCTTCGAGTATTATAAATACATCTTTGAGTATAATTATTTATTTATTACTCAATTGTTCTTTGGGTATTATAATTTATTTTCTGTGTATTATTTATATTTACTTATTATTCATTTATAAATTGTTACTGTGGGTATTATAAATTATTCCTCAAATATTATAAATAGATTTTTTTGGTATGTTTATTTATTAATTTATATATTGAATAACTCCCCAACTGCAATTCAAATTTCGTAGCACTGCATCGATGCCTCTCTCTCTTAAATTCTTGCTCTTCATTAAAAAAACTCATTCATGCACAGATCATAATATCAGGCCTCCATTACAATTCATATATTACATACAACATCATCTAATGGTTTTATGAATCACGGTGGATGTGTTGTTAATTAACAACGGTTAGAACCTTGTTAATTAATCGATTGGTTTTATGAACCAACGACGATGGGCGTCTCATCGGGCTGGAATATCTGGTGCTGCGATGCTGTCTTACGCTACCCGACGACAAGAAGAAGTTGTGTCTAAGGGGAAATTGTTTCGCTGTTGGAAGTTGGTTGGAGAAAAAATTAGATTGAAATTAGTCATATTAATTTTGAATTTTAGGGTGTACACTCCGGTGCACACAAGTCTATTAAGAACTGTCTATTATCATGGACAAAAACTTATATACAAATTTTTATCGTAAAAATATCAATTTTTTAAAAATTTGCGGGTCTAAATCGGGTCGGATTTGAATTTTTTTTTTTTTTCAAAATTTGCGCAACTTGTAATTTTAATTTTTATCGCTCCCAGGTATGTTACAATTTGAGCAAATGCATGTTACTGTAAGGCAAAATGTGTGTTATAATCAGACTAAATATTGTTTTCTTCACATATTCATTTATTTTTTTAGAATTAAATATTTTTCATGCAGTATAACACATGTATAGTTACATTGTATATGTAACACATATTTGTTCTTAATAAAAATATATTTTTTTCCTATAGTAACACATATATGTTCATATAATAACACAAATTGAGGAGCAAATATGTGTTACAATTAAAGTAAATGTGTAGTACTGCAAATGTATGTTATAATTAGAGTAAATTTGTGTTACTGCAAATGTGTGTTATATTTAGAGAAAATGTGTTACAATTAGAGTAAATGTGTGTTACTGCAAATATATGTTACAATTAGAGTAAATGTGTGTTACTGTATATACAAATATTTATTTATCCTTAGAAAAATATAACTTATATTTTTTATAACATATATAAGGTATTAAATGATGTATTAGTACATGAACAACATATTATTAATATAAATCAACAAAAAGAATAAAAAATAAATTAAGTAACACATATTTATTCTTGCAAAAACATATATTTTCTTTATAGTTACTTGAAAAATACAAAAATTTAATGTTTTAAGAATTAATAACACTTATTTTGCCTAATTGTAACACGCATTTGCCCAAATTATAACATACCTGGAAGCGAAAAAATCTGGAATTACAAGTTTTGCGAATTTTGAAAAAAAATGTCCAAATCCGACCCGACCCGGTTTAGACCGGCGGATTTTTAAAAAATGGATATTTCTACAGTAGAAATTTCTACTCAAGTGTTGCTCACAAATGACAAAAACTTATATACAAATTTCTATCGTAGAAATATTCATTTTTTAAAAAATTCGCGGTTCTAAACCGGGTCGGGTCGGATTTGAGTATTTTTTTCCAAAACTCACGCAACTTGTAATTTCAGTTTTTTTCGCTCATAGATATATTATAATTTGGGCAAATGCATGTTACTTTAAGGCAAAATGTGTGTCACAATCAGACTAAATATTGTTTTCTACATATATTCATTTATTTTTGTAGAAGTAAATATTTTACATGCAATGTAACACATGTATATGTTACATTGTATGTGTAACACATATTTGTTCTTAATAAAAATATATTTTTTCCTATAGTAATACATATATGTGTTACAAATAGAGTAAATGTGTATTACTGCATATGTATGTTACAATTAGAGTAAATTTGTGTTACTGCAAATGTGTGTTATATTTAGAGTAAATGTGTGTACTGCAAATGTATGTTACAATTAGAGTAAATGTGTGTTACTGCGATATCAAATGTGTGTTACTATATATACAAACATTTATTTATCCTTAGAAAAATATATATATTATATTTTATATAACATATATAGGGTATTAAATGATGTATTAGTACATGAACAACATATTATTAATATAAATCAACAAAGATAATAAAAAATAAATTAAATAACACATATTTATTCTTGCAAAAATACATATTTTCTTTATAGTTACTTGAAAAGTACAAAAAATTAATTTTTTTAAGAATTATTAACACAGATCTTACCTAATTGTAACACGCACTTGCCCAAATTGTAACATACCTGGAATTACAAATTGCGCGAATTTTTAAAAAATATTCAAATCTGACCCGATCAGGTTTAGACCCGCAAATTTTTTAAAAATAGATATTTTTGCAATAAAAATTTCTACACAAGTGTTGTTCCTCTATTAATGCTATGAACAAAACAGAGTGACTCTCCCTTCCAATTATAAAGACTTTTCTCCAAAGTAACATCACGCAAAATTGTTAATGAATTAGTTTAATTTTCTTTATAAAGAGAATTTGTAATAAAACATCAATGAGCATTTACAACGTGAAACGGTAAAATGATTAATAATAATTAAAAAAAAGACACCTTCTTAACCCAAACAGATAGATAATAAAAGATAATCGAGACAATTTATCTACAATCTTATAAACGCTTCTTGATACATGAATGATGACTCGAGGATCATACGTACTTTCAAGATTGCTCTAACTATTTGGTTATTCTGCTTCAGTCAAACATAATAATACTACCTCCGTCCCGAATCCTTTTTCCAAAAGACCTGGGCACGGACTAAAAAAAAGTAGAATGTGTGAGTGTAAAATTAATTAATAAAATATAAAAATTATATTTTATTGACTTTTGTGAGTTTAAATTATTTTCTTTTTAAATGTAGAAAAAAAGAGTTGATACGTCCCAAAATGGTAAAAGGGAAAAAAAGAGTTGGAACGGAGAGAGTATTATTTTTAACAAGTAAAATGATTAAATGACATTAAGTTAAATAATTGAGAATTAAACATTATGGATTGGATAAAATTTGAGAAAATTACAAAATGATTCATAAAATTGACGCTGATTACAAATTAATTCTGTGCAAAAAAATAAAAAATTCTATATAAAAAAAAATTATTCTACTGTATAAATATTATGAACCAATTTATAAATATGAGTTATTTTTCTATCTATATGCCAATGCCCTAATAATAAACTTATCATTCAAATTAAAAAAAATGGAAATCTCTGAAAATAATAGTCAAAGATGTGAATAGTGGTAGATGCTTATATATATAGCGACAAGATATGATGAATAGGAATGATGAGGACTTGCTTGGAATGATGGAAAAGGGCAGTTTTGGACTTTCAAAATCTTAAGCTTGACGACAAAGAATTATGGCCTCAAAGCATGCATGTAGCTGGATGAATTTATATCAAGTTTAATTAATACTATTTCTTTTGTTTAGAAAAAGAAAATTGAAATACAGTTGTGTGCAATTAATTTTCAGTCAATTGCTTTGCTTTCAAAAGTCATCCTGTCAAAGAAATAAAATAATTTTTTTGACTATGATCTCTTTTAAGAATATAATTATACTCTCAAATTTTCTCCACACACGCATAATACACTCAATATTTGTAAGCACCATGTACAATTACATAAATATATATATATATATATATATATATATATATATATATATATATACACCATGTACAATTACATAAATATATATATATATATAAATTGGGTGTGTGGGTGTTAATAGTTTCTATCCCTCTTTTAATTTAAAAAAGAAAAAAGTGCTTTAACTTTTGGATTAGAGTTATTTTTAAATCTTACATTGCAAATCCACCTATATCATGGTATTCTTAGGGGTGTTTGACTTATACACTATCTAAAGACTTAAAAAAAAAAAATTAGAGTGTTTGGTAAATAAGATGTCTAACAGTTTATAGATTTTAAATAAACTACTTACATTTTATAAGTTGAGAAAAAATTGGAATATGGAGATACAAATTTAAAAAAATTTAGATGCAATTCGTAAAAATACATACACTTATTTATATTTTATTATATATAATA
The DNA here is from genome assembly GCA_026898435.1 of Prunella vulgaris. Lineage (NCBI taxonomy): Eukaryota > Viridiplantae > Streptophyta > Magnoliopsida > Lamiales > Lamiaceae > Prunella > Prunella vulgaris. The sequence goes on from JAPKLY010000104.1 coordinate 280,938, forward strand.
CCAAAAAAAATAAAATTTGAAAACTATGTAAATAAAATGTATAGAATTCACATTTCCTCATACCAAAGCTTAATTATGTTGAATGATTTAATATAAATAACTAATAAAAGTATTGCTTAAAGTTTCATTAGCCAATTACATACATCATAAGAGTGAACTTAATCTAAAGTAAGCATCACATTGTCAATTAAAATTATATAAAATAATAAAATTTAATTAAAACGATAGGTTTGATGATTAACTAAGTAGAATTTGCAAGGCAGATTCGATTATTCATTAATTGAATTCGTCATGTGGCAGTCGAATTTGCCACGTGAAGAATCGAATACGCATATTCAAGAATCGCATCCAATTTAGAAGGCGGGTGCAAATCGAATACTGCATTATGATAATTTTAGAAGAATTCGTGCATCCTTCTTATCTTAATGGTGTCACTTATCTCAAGAAATTGAGATAAATCGAGATTTGAATCTTCACTCGATAAACTATCAAATTGATGATTTTGTACCATTATAATTAATTGAGACTTGAGCTCAAAAGTGTGAACATCAATTGGCTCTCTTTCTGCTCCCACTTGAGGTCTTGGCAATGGCAAAAATAATCTCTAAGAATTCTTAGTTATCTTGTTACCCCTTCTCTAGCTTGAGCTCTTTGTGGTAGTTCATCATCATATGACATATTCTCATGATTCTCATAGTCGGACTTTTCATCTTTGTTAGTTTCTGTTGTCTACTCATTTGATTGAGAAAATGGATTTCCTTGTGTCAGTTTGTGAAAAAGAAAGAAAATAAAACAAATAAAAATTATATCAGATTGATTCCGATATAAACAAACAAAGATTTTGGTTTTGGGAAAAAAATAGAGTTAGTAAGATTTTAACCAGAGTGATGTTACTCATAATGTTGACATATTCAATGTAACACTTAATCATTTAAAGAACAAATAAGACTTTGACTCTATTTTGTAAGGTGGAGTAATTTTTCATAGACTATAATAATAATCTATGATGTTGTTAGGGCGAAACAATTCACTATTAAGATAATGAATACAAACAAGAAACAGTTTGGCCTTAGCTGAGTCTAAATTGACAAAATGTAAAATACACTTGTAAAAAATGATCTATCGAGGAATGCTAAAGAAACCCTATCTACTAGCATCTGGATAGACCTCGAGAAACAATGGTCCTACTAGTCTGGATGCACTAAAAACTCAATAACTAGTACTCGATTGAATTCGACATCGTCTCTATTAATAGATGGTTGTAGACATGCAGCCTCTATTCTAAGATCCTTTGAGAATGATCTAGAATATCTTCAAGTAACTGTCAAATAATCTTCAGTGTTGTACTTTTTTTAACCGCCAGTGTTCCAACATTGGATGCAACATCAAGACTAGGGTAAAATGGCAGTTATGCTCTCTCCCATGATCTGTAACCGCATGATCTAGAATTTTCCCTTTATTCTTCAACATGATAGATCCTTCTGGAATCCTTCTAAAGTATTGGAGAATGAACTTGATCGTCAAAACTACAGTCAACAACATTGAGAGCAACATTAAGTGCAACATTGAGAATAAAAACAGTAACACTTGAAAGAAAGGTTAAATTATTGATGTTATGTCATTGAAAGTAACATTGGTAGTAACACCAACATCAACAATCTTCAGTAACTTCTCCTACCACCAGATTTAGACTACTTTCTCCTAATTTCATCTCTATTTTCTCTTGTCTTCTTCTTTCAACTTTTTGCCTCCTACAATGAGTCACGATTTCTAAGTTCAAAGGTGAAAATAGTTGTTGTCCCTTTCTAAACCTTATGATCATAAGTCATGTTTAGAATATAAACCAAGTTAGAATACAAGCAAGAATAGTAAAATCAATAAAAAAATAACAATTATGTTTTTGGTACTTTTAAGTAATTATAGAAAGCATGTAAACTCTAGCGAAAAATTCATGCAAATAACACTTTAAAACTAATGATGCCCTTCACCAGTAACGGAGTCATAAATTTGTTCCAGTATTTCTCAATACCTAAAATAAACAACCGCAAATGTATGGTGTCAATTATAAGATGGTAAATGAGCCAATCCCACGATGAAGGGTTAGTATAAAAGTATTATGAATTAATTTTGTTCTTTCTAGAAAAGATCACTTAATTAAAGATGCTTGGAACTTAAGTTATTCTAAAATCACTAACTAAAATATCACAATCAATAATTAAAATAAATAGCAACCAAATAAATAGATCAATCATGTTTCATGCAAATTAACTCACACAAATAGACAAATAACAATCAATTAAAGAAAGATGATCCTAAGGCATATGCAATACTGAGATATTTATTATGGCTAATAACTCATGCAAGTGGAAGGTTTGTGTTGATTCTTGTAGGGTTGGTCACTAAGATAGAACTAATCAATTTTTCAATTCAATTAATTCAAAAAAAAGTACTTCCTCCATCCCATAGCAATATGCAAGGGAGAAGAATCACGCATATTAAGAAAAAAAATTGAATAAAGTTAAAAAAAAGCAGTATTTTGAGGGGTAATTTGGTAAATTATTATGTATAAAGTAAAAAAGTTAGTTGGATTGAGTGTAATGTGGGCCCAAAAAGTGAAAAGTAATGACATTTTGTGTAAATATTGTAAGGGAAAATTTATAGACGAATTTTCTTTTTTTGTGTCTGCAAGTTCTTGTGGGATGTTCCAAAAATGAAATTCTGCAAGTTTCTTTGGGATGGAGGGAGTATAATATAAGCATGAATTGCTACCTAATAAATATTAAACAATCCAAAATAGCACAAAAAACTATTCTAATCCCTCCTAATGAATAATGATTACTCATTTTTATCAAACTAATAATAAATTAGGTGGCATGTTTAGGCTCTATTAATAAAACAAATTCTTTAATTTTATCTCACTAATATGGATTAAATACATTATATATCATGACCACTAATAACATGCTTGCAATTAATATTAAGCATACTAATAAAAATAGTTAACACAAACTCAGATTTAAACAAGAAATTAAACTATAGATTTCAATCCAAATATTTACATAACCCTAGAACCAATATTTTTCTAATCAAATACTAACATGTTCTTTACCTTTTATAAAATATAAGTGACAAAAATAAATAAAGAAATGAAATAGGAAACTTAGTCTTTTACAATTGATGTAGAGTTAAAAACCAAGTCTAAATCATCTACTATAGCTCCAAAATGATGGGATATAAAGAAAATAGGTGAAAATACTCCGAGGGAGTGTTTGAGTTACAAGATTACGATGGATTAAATTTCTGATCCCAAGTAATATTATGTTTGATTTCCAGGATTCGAGTTCAGGATTAAACTATGACCCAAGATTCGAATCATAGCTAGTCCCACAAGAAGTTGATTATTTGATCCACATATTTCATTAGATTATTTAATTTCAAGATTAAGTTACAATTTACCCTCAATTATTGTGGTAATGAAAAAAAAAAAGTTAATTGAAAAGGTGTAGAATTAAGATTTAGTCCTATTTATCGCTAAATCTAAACATGGATTGAAATTAATTTTAAAAAGATAATCATAAATACCAAATATCTAATATTTAAAATTAGAACCACAATCATTGCAATCCTTTAAAGACTTATCCTGCTCTATAAATTTTATTTAGAAAAACAAACACCCTCTGAGCGTGTGAATATGCGTATAAAATCAGTTTCTACTGACACTATTTGTTCTCCCTTATTCAAATGAGATAGAAACTCTGTGTCACAAATGAAGCCACGCCTGTCTTTCGTTCCAATATCTCGGCCCAAAAAAATGGAGCGGGCCTCAAATGCCAAATAAAATAGGCCCATGTAATTGACACTAGCCATTTTGGGAAATACACTACCATTAATATGTTCGATATTTTTTTTCGAAATTTTCGAACAAATTTTCATTTTTACACTAGGTTCGAAAAAATTGCCGAAAAAGTTAAAAAAATTCGAAAAATTTGCCGAACAAAGAGTAGTGTATTTCCCAAAAGGAATAGTGTATTTATCCGGCTAGTGTATTTACCAAAAAGGTAGTGCGAATAACCTGGGCCAATAAAATATCAGCTGCTAGCTGACTTTTTCTAATTAACAATGGGCATTGACTTTTTGGGCTTATTCCTTTGTCAAATACAAGGAATGGTCTGATCTCTTTTGTCAAATAATGGGCCGCATAATACATGGTATGGGCCTTCAAGTTTAATTAAATAAATGGCCTAGGTTATTGACACTAGCCACCTTGAAAAATACACTACTCTTTAAATATTCGGCATTTTTTTTCAAAAAAATTCAATTTTTTTGTTCATTTTTATACTGTGTTTGGAAAAAAAATTGAAAAAAAATCATGAGCAAAGGGTAGTGTATTTTTCAAAAGGATAGTGTATTAGCAAAAAGGCTAGTGCTAATAACCTAGGCCTAAATAAATAGGTCATTAATTGTTGACATTAGTGAAGAGTTTATTACATAATAGTCCACTTATAACACTTAAATTCAAATTTAGTCTTATATTTTTTTAATTTACAATTTGAACCAAAAAATTACAAATTAGTCTAAATTAGTGGGGCCTTCGTACTGACCAAGTCAGTACCCCAACAGACCCACCCCACCCCTTCTCTCTCCCTCTCTTATATTAAAAAAAATTGTACACTACTCTCTTGTTCTCTCTTTAAAAAATCATGTGTCTCTTGCGCTTATGGTGGGGTGCATTAACAGATCGGCGTACAGATCCGACGAAAATCGTCTCATGATTGATTTGGTTTTACCCAACATACCAACATCAAATCTGATGTCAGGTCTTGTACACGTTTGTGCATACATCAAGCTCCCAACCACTGAAGCATAAGAAATCCTTTCCATTTTCTTTTGTTCCAATTCACTTTTAGGACATTGCATTAGACTGAACTTGTCATTTTTTTTAATTGGACCAATTTCCACCGAACACCTATCCATCTTAAATCTCTCTTCCAATCACATAAGAAGCATCACTCATATATTTCATCTCAAAATTCTTAGAGAGAAACTTTTGCACATCATGTAACAAACCTTTATCATTCGCAACAACCAATATATCATCAACATACATGACTAAAATAACAAACTTACACCCATTGACTTTGATATATTCACACCGATCAACATTGTTCTCTACAAAACCATAAGAAGTGATAGTATAATTAAATTTAAGATACCATTGACGAGAATACTCTCTGGAGCTTCTTTGATCCGTCGAACTTCAACCTTGAACCTAAACAATTTCGTCTTCATCACCGAGAATACTCTCCGGAGCTTACTAGCCCACTCTAGATCCTTCTGCTCACTGATCCTCGATATGAGCCCCGTGATCTTGAGAATCATGGCCTGGGCAAGGTTGAAATTCGTCTCGATGAAGATATGAGCCCACGCAAGAGGGACATCCCACATTTCATCAACAGATAGTGGGAAAGCTTCGATAGGCCAAGGCAACTCGGTAAGGCTACAAAGTCGATCATCGACTTCCCAACATAAAGATAGGTCAGTCTATCAAACATTAGACGTATATGATGGTGTCCATGAAGACATAAGTTTTGATGACTCATCTATCCATCTGATGAAGATCTCATCCTAGGTAGCAGTGATACGCGAGAATGGCATCCATCAGCCGCCACCAACAACGGCCTCACACCTTCAGCAACAGATTCAGGTTTAGACCTCGATCTCTTAGATGGCCCATCCTCTACCACTAAAGCATCGTCAGCTGACTGACCTCGTCCCCTTTTCTCAGTAAAGGCGGGAAGAGTTACCGGGATGACCACCTTGCCAACAGAGGCAGGCGGAACCCTAACCTCCTTACTAACGGCAACAACAACAGGGCCAACCTCGTTATGTGCCTTAGCCTCAAAATGTGGTGGAAGGGAAGGCGAGGAGACCACGACCACAACCTTTCTCTTACCCTTACTCTTCTTCCTAGAAAGGACTACCATCAATCGAAAATGAGCTACGGCGTCGGACATGCGAGAGAAGATGAGTCGGATGAGCTAAAAAGATAGCTAGAAAGAAAATCACACTATGTGTCAAATATGAACAACATTGAGGACAAATTCAAAGTCGAGATTTTGAAGTTACTAATGTGAATTGATCCCAAGATGCCTGGGGAACCTAAACACCGAGACTTCAGAAGGTTCTCTGTGGTAATGATTGGCTTCCAGAATTGTTCTTCAATACCCTCAAGCTCAATCCGAGCGCAAATAACATAGAAGTTATAGAAGAGCGTACTTTTGCCCGACAGCAAATGTCCTGCAAGGAAAGAGAACACTTAGTTTTGTACAAGGTGTAAAATGAAGCATCAAAATACATAGGATCTTTCTTTGGCCGGAACGCAGTGGGGATCCTGAGCTCACTCCCCTCGACGATTGCTCTCCATAATCCGACAACCCAGAACCATAACTCCTCCTTAATGTTAAACCTGGTAGGGATATCGAGCTCGAGTTTCTCTTGTTGGGCCTTGATGTGCACATCATTCTCATGGTTGGGCTCCCTCGCCACCTGAAAGAGGAATGTGCATTCCTTTCCAATCGATATATACAGTATTGATGACGGAGCTGAATAGAATTATAGTCCCCAAGACCAACCTTCAGGAGTTAGGTGTCATCTGCATCAGTGCCAGCCCCCAGGTGTTCAATATGTCATGAATGGCAGGGTGCAGAGGAAAGCGCAAGCCCGCCACCATAATATCGTACAACATCGCCATGAACCCTTCCGTAGGTTGGTCCACCAGATTGAAATCCTCTGGCTTATAAAAGTGCACGTCGTAGGGGGACCTTGAATGTCCTATACCAGTTGGCCAGATCCTGCTCTAGCATATGGCTCGTCCTCTCGTGTAAATAGTACCTCGACAATGTCCACTGCTGAAATGTCGAAGGTTCCTTGCGAGGTGGTCATATCCATACTGAGCCAAGTAGCAAAAAACTCACTCAGGGTTACAACTATACATTAACCATTCCTAGAAATTATAATTCTGGTGCACCTCCCTTTCACGTGCCAAAATTATTTCACGTTCCTCCTAGGGATGGCAAAATGACCCGCCCCACAGCTGCCCCGTCCCGCCCCGCCCCGCCTTGCGCGTGGGGCAGGGCAGGCATGAGTTTGTACTTTTACTGCTCCGCCCCGCCCCGCCCCGCCCCGCCCCATCCTGCCCCATAGTATATATTCAACAAAATATAATGTTTTATAACATGTAAAATACATTCTATATATAATATTTCATAATATATAAAATAAATTTAATATATAGTATTTTATAATATATATAATAATTTTAAAATTATTATTTATTTATTTATTGTAATTCTAATCTAAAATAAATCAAAATTATTTTTGTTTAATATGATTTGATATATTTAGTGCATTATTTTCATATTAATATAATTTTATTTATCTAAATTATATATATATATATATATATATATATTTATATATATGTAAAAAATATTATATTTTAGTATGGGACAGGGCGCGGCAGGCATGGGGCACAACATTCTGCCCCGCAGTGGGGCATGGGGCACGGGCGGGGCGGCAGGGCAGAGGCGCGGGGCAGGCATGGGTATTTAGATACCCGCCCTGCCCTACCCCATTGCCATCCCTAGCTCCTTATGACGCCTCTCCTGCATCTCCAGCAGATTCCACTTAGCGAAAGTCCTCTCCTCCTCATCAATGAGGGAGGGGGGAACGACCTCTTCGCTCTCGTCGTTGCTAGACTCACAGTCATCGATGGAAGTGTCATTCCAGTCAACACTCTCAGAAGACACAGACACCACTTCTGCCACGACCATTGTTGACTCCCATCAACCTATAGGCCCACAAGAAAGAGCAGACTCCACCACCACCTGACCAGCTCTTCCCACCCATTCCAGCTATGATCTTCAAAGAAAAAAAGAAAAGGCCTACCATTTTAGACAGAGTTCTGATCGCCATGAATTTTCTCAGGACAAAACTATCAATTTCCCTCTCTCCATGTTTTCAAAACAATGGGAAGAAAAAAAGTGAGGGGTCTATCCTATTTATAAGCCAAGGGTGAAGGACCTGCGTGCAAACTCTCGGGGGCAAAGTTCAGAATGTTAAAAAATTTGGGGACCCTCAAAGCACTTACACAGCTAATCGATGCGCATATAGAGCCCAGTCGCGACCTTTGGGAACGCGCATGAAATGCACCAATTGGTATTTTTCAATGATATGCAATTATCAAAACTGCTCACACATCAAATTCGAACCAGACATGACTTTCCCCAAAAGTCACCAAGATCAGGTCCGCCCTTTCACATCACACACAGGCCTCGTAGTACCAAATTTTCACATTGGGAAAAACATGAATCATGTCGCGCCGTAGACCTACATGACCAATGTGCCATTACTCATCAGACGGATATCAACCTCAGAGGCTTCCCAGGATCGAATTGGAGGCAATTATCGTAGCACAATTGATCATGGACCTAAGGCCCAACAAGACGATGACCGGCCCATCCCTCAGAGATAAAAAGACTGGAAGAAGGGCCCAGCATTCAGTCTCTTGGAACAATATCAATCTCGATATCGCCTCAGCCTCGACATCATCATGACCAAGTACAGGACCGCAAGTGGCCCTTGGTGCACCCAAGATGACGTCAAGCGGAGATCACGTCAGACATCAAAAGACCATGGCATCCATCGATCCAGATCAACAAAGTAAGAGAAGCTACAAGGCGACCTTCGACCTCAACCTCGAAGGGGTATCCAGAAGGTAAGATGTAACTACTTGAAGCATGTAATAAGTACTTTAACCCTCCTAAAAAGGCGGGACAAGAGCTAGTCTAGAGTAATTCAGGCCTAATTTGGCCAGATAATTTGTACTTAAGCTGAGTTGTTACTCCCTTATTGGAGAAACCAGCCCTGCCCCCAAAGAATTGGGCAGCCAACTTGGTATTCACTCAATCTCGGCATTAAATATCTCAATTCAGTGAGATATCATGACAACACCATGCTTGCCATGTACCTATGAATATAGTCATTTAGGGCTCATGTTTAAGAGATTTGGGAAACCACTATTAAAGTTCAAGCCCTGCAGAGAAAGACTTGACATTCCCTCGTGTATTCACATTTTTGCATTAACTACCCCAAATCATTCACATTTATTTTTATTTGTTAGGATCCCCCAACAGTCACATCAACCTTAATCACATTACTAGTTGGATCCACTAACTACAAGTATGATGCAAATATCCAATATTTTATACTACTTTTTGTGCTAAAATATAATATCTCAAAAAAAATCTTCATTAGATAATTCAACATAGAGTACCAATATATATATATATATATATATATATGGTAAAATATTATATAAATTATTTTCATGATATAAACCATTTTGTGATATAAGATTTATATTTATGAATTTTTTTAATCTTGTTAAAAAGTGGTTAATGATTAAGTATGAATCACTTTCATACACTACCTACTCATGATTAAGTATGTCTTATGTAAACTCGATTCATGTGAATTCAGTTTCACAACTATTAACAAAATACATGACTGCTTTGGTCTTGCACTTGATAAATATATCATTGGGCTATTATTAAGTAATGGGCCGTTATACAGGGGCCTTTAATTAATGAGTGAGAACCGGGCTAGGTGGGCTTTCTCCTTTATATGCGCGAGCTAATATTGGATCTCGTCAGGCATTCTTGTTTCATCCATTATTACTATTTTTATTTTTAGCAAATTACAATTGACTCCATCTTTTATTTTTATTTTTTGGCGACACTCTTTTTGACCTGTGATTCGAAACTTACACTTGAATGCATATTATACATTTAAATTTTAAAATTAATTTTAACCTAAAATCATGGATTTACTCCTTTCACGCTAGTCCAGGGAATTTTGTTGTCATATATTATCTTTTTCGGCATGATATTAACTTTTATATACAGATATTTGCATATTGATTCAAAAAAATAATTATATTTATATACTAGTTCATAATATTTACATATAGATTTTTTTTATTAAAACACAAAATTAATTTATAATTAATGTCAATATTGTGAAATATTTTATAATTTTCCCATATATGTGACAATTATTTCCTGGTCAGTAAGCATTCCAAGTCCCCATATTATCCATTATTTTTTAACATCCCCTCTTGTTGACTTGCTAAGTCGAAGTTCTTTCGTTATTTTTTTCAGGACCTTACAGAGAGGCAATGAAAAGAATACACACCAGTACATGGAGAGTGACGATTGTTGACAAGGCGAACTACCAGAAGATAATCAAGGGATTATCCCAAGGCTGCGAAGGTTGCCGAGGTGGGCGGGAGCTAGGTCATTGATCCGAACCAAGGCCAACATGAGGGAGCTCGGCGAGGTAGGAGTGGACCTCGTCTGAGCTCCCGATAGGCCGAGACCAGCGGCCAAAGGCACCAGGAGGAGAGAAGACTACGGGCGAGCTACCCCTCTGGAGAGGGGGCTCACCCCTATCCGAGAACACCTCGCCGAGGTCCACCGCTGCATCATCCCAAAAATCGTACAAGGCAAGGGAGCTCGCCAAGGACCTCGCCTAACCCAAGAGCCCAAATAACGGGTGTATAAGTAGGATATGTATGTGTAATAGCATAGAGCATTATAAAGGGAGCATTGTGTGGGATTAAGGCGAAGGTTACGGACCTCCATCAACACCGGAAGCCATATAGGCTCACAAGGTGCCACCTCACACTTGCACACCTATAAATAAGGTCTCTCTTGTACTATTCACGACAATTCAATCATAATACACATTTACTCTCTCTAAACTCTCCACTTTCTCTCTCTATATTATCCATCTAAGAACATAAATCTTAGATTATTGTTTGGTAGAATTAATACATTGTAATAGCCACATAAACAAACACCGTTAGTAAATTCTATCAACAATTTGGTGCTAGAAGAAGGGTCGAGAACTAGAAAATTTGAGAGTAAAAAATTAGGGTTTGTTGAAGATTTGAAGGTGTTCTTGACCAAAGTTCAAGAACACTTGAAGATACACATACATATTCATTCTTTGGACAAAAACCAGATCCTAGGGTTCACGAATTCTGCAAAAGGTTTTCAAATGCGCGCGTGTACACGAATAAACCGGGTTTTGGATAATTCATCACACGCGAGGCTAGACAAAAACACGAACAAGTTCATCCTGGCCGAAAAACAAAAACCTCGGCAAGCCTCCTTACTGACCTCGACGACCTTCCCCCGACGCAAACCCAAAATGCCTAAGGAACAGACCTCGACAACCATAAGAAGGTAGAAGGGAGGTAACCAGGACCAGGGCGAGGGGGAAACCTCGCGCCCAGCTCCCCAGAAGAACAACGCTCTGCGACCTCCCCGAGTTTCGGCGACTCAAGAGGAGCTGAACCCCGCCCTAAGGGACCTCACCAACAACCTCGACGAGCTCCATTTCACAATCGCAACCTTACAAAGGTTGCAACAAAGGTAGCTTGACGAGCTGGCCCTAGTACCTCGGAGAGCTCCAGCCACTGAGGCCGGGGAACAAACCAGGCCGACCCAGGGCACCCGGACCCGAGGTCAATACAGCGACCTCCACACTGAGCAGGAGGTCAGCTCGGCCCAAGCTCGCCAACATCGGGAACGAGCTGGGAAGGCCAAGGTGGTGGAAGAGCCAACCACGCATGTCGGGCGAGCTTCGGCTTACACCGAGGCATCCGCCACTCACCAATCGCTGAGAAGAGAGGTCCTCCAGGGCAGGTTGGGACCGAGAGGTGAGGAGAACGAACGGACGGCAGCCCCGGCTACGTCCCAGAGGGGGGAGTCAGACCTACAGCCCCGCAGGTCCGCCCACGACCGACTGAGAAGGCCCGCGACCGATAGGTTGGGCCCACATGGCGGGCGTCAGTTCCGACCCGCCACAGAGGGGTCACCCCAGAGTGAGGCACCTCGGGGCGTGCGTCCACGAGACGCACGACCTTCGAGCAACCTCCACCGGAGGTGACCCACGACGATGAGCTGGCCACATTGAAAAAGGCCTTCGAAATGCTACAACAGCAAGTAGCAGCCAAATCTGGCGGGCTCGATGCCACCACTCTCCTCGCATCTCCGTTGGCGCCTACTATCCTCCTCGCACCGGTCCAAAAGAAGATCCACTTCCCGGTGATATCTGCATACGAGGGTGAATCCGACCCGAAGGTCCATCTGGCCAAGTATGCAGACTACATGATCTCGATAGGCGCCACCGACGCCACTCAGTGCCGGAACTTCCCGCTGACCCTTGGAGACCGAGCTCACCGCTGGTTCTCATCACTCGCCCCGGGGTCAATCCAGTCTTTTGGCTAACTCACGCAGGAGTTCTTGGCCCACTTCTCGAGGTTTAGATCCTACCTTACCCAGAAGCACCGCCTCGCCAACATCCACCAAGGCAACAATGAGACCGACCAACAGTATATGGAGAGGTTCGACAAGATACTGCTGGAAGGCGAACTGGTGAGCGAGGACACCAAGATCGTCGCAGTGATGGCGGGGCTCAAGAAAGGCACCGAACTCTGGAAGGAGATGCACCTGGCGTGCCCGAACACCTACACCGAATTCCAGCACAAAGTCGGGGTGTTCGTGGCCATGCAAGAGGCTCTCCAAAAAGAGGTCGATGCCTCAGAGGAGATGAAGCCCTACCGGGAAGAAGTCCGGGGGCACATACAAGGCCCCCCGTAACTTGAAGGCTTTCGGCGACGGGGACGAGTTCAAGGAGAAGCTCAACCAGGTCCTCACTGTCTCCGTCGACCATGTCTTTACTGCGGTCAAAGACAAAGCCTTGTTGGAAGAGTCGAGGAGGATCCGCCAAGACCACGTTAAGCTCAACCCCAACAAATATTGTGCCTATCACCAGTCGATCGGCCACTTCACCAGCGAGTGCTGAGACCTCCTCAAACAGCTGTGGAAATTTTATGAGGACGGGAAGCTGGCTGAATTCGTGAAGAAGGCACCGAAGAAGAGGCCCAGGTTCGAGAGGAGGGAAGCCTCCGATGATGAGGAAGAGGACGCTGGCCAACGTGGTCCTCAAAATAGGCGAAGGGGACCTTCCCAACCTCAACAGAACCTGGAGCCCACTCGAGAACTCCTAGTTCTCGAAGAAGAGATCGGAGCTGCCTGAGGTCTCCAGGATGGGGGGTCCTCCATTTCCAGGAGAAAGAGAAAGGCCGAAATCCAGGCCGTGAACCAGGTCCAAGAAGGCAGCTCCAGCTCCAAGCCCACCGCACAACCCACTGATGTGCTGACATTCTCCTCGGCGGACCTGGAGGGAGTACTGACGCCCCATAACGACTAGCTGGTGATAAGCGCCAACATAATGAACGTCCGAGTTCACAGGCTACTTGTGGACACCGGCGCCTTCACCAACATACTCTTCAAATCCACCTTAGATGCCTTAGGTGATTTTGAGTCGTACATAGAACCTAGCAATGCTAGGATAGTGGGGTTCGGAGAAGCTGTAACCGTCCCCCTAGGTACTATTAGGTTGAGCGTTTAGCTTGTATCAGCCGAGGACCCGGAGCGAAGACTGACTAGGTTAATAGATTTCCTAGTTGTCGACCAGCAGTCCTCCTACAATGGGTTCTTTGGCCGCCCCTTTTTCAATGAATTCAAAGAGGCGTGTTCGACCTACTACTACTGTGTAAAATTCCCAACTCTGAAAGGTACTGGGACCATTAAAGGTGACCAGAAAAAGGCCCGAGAGTGTTTACTCCAAATTAAAGATGGTTGGGTCAAGAAATCTGTGACGCAGGTTCACATCTTTGAAGAGGACGTACAGATTCCCGCGGACGAGCCAAACATCCTAGACATCATCTCAACAGAAACTGAGTTGATGGAGGTAGGCGACCTACAGGAAATCGACCAAGTCCCAAAACCTGCGCAGGAGGCACAATCGGCACCGATCAGGGGAATAGAAGGTACCCAAAATAACCAAGTGCGAGAACCGGTGCAAGGTCCACAACCTGAGCCCATGGACATTGACGGGGTCCAAGATGGGGAACCTGCGGGAGGTCGAGAACTAGTGCCAATGGACGTTGATCCCGCTCCCTAGATTGCAGAACCTCCCCGAACTGACGAACCCCCGGGCATACTGACAGTGAAGGAACCTACCCAGTTTGGGAGCCAAACTGATGACCTCGGACCACGCCTAGGTCATGAACCTGCGCATGTGTCACAGGAAGAGTGGGATGAGTTCATCAACGATCCGAGGTGGACAAATAAAAAAAGAAAGGCCACCCCCATGGAAGAATTAACGGCACTCCCGGTGGACCCGGAAAGGGACTTGGAACTCTTTATAGGTTCCAAATTACCTGAACCGTACAGGTCGAGGATGGAGCTGTTTTTGATGTCCAACTTGGACGTGTTTACCTGGTCCCAAGAAGATATGACGGGGATCCCGTTGGAGCACGCTTGTCATCGACTTAACATAGATCCGACGAGGAGACCCGTGCGCCAAAAGCGAAGGAAGTATGGACCGAACAAATACGCAACCCTAACCACCGAAGTTGGGAAGCTGCTGGACAACAAGCTAATCAAGGAAGTCTTATGTCCGCAATGGGTCGCAAACCCCGTCCTGGTGAAGAAGCACAATGGGACGTAGAGACTATGTATCGACTTCACGGACCTGAACAAAGCATGCCCGAAGGACAACTTCCCACTACCTCACATCGATCAGCTTGTAGATAGCACCGCCGGCCATGAGATGATGACATTCATGGATGCTTTCGCGGGCTATCACCAGATAGCATTACACCCGGATGACCAGGAACATATGGCGTTCTACACCAACAAAAACATGTATTGCTGGGAAAGAATACCGTTCGGACTTATCAACGCCGGGGCAACCTACCAAAGGTTGGTGAATAAAATGTTCGACCAACACATCGGCGAGTCTATGGAGGTGTACGTGGATGACATAGTTGTCAAGAGTTTGAGAAAGGAGGATCACCTTGACCACCTAAAACAGACCTTCGACATACTACGCCACTACAACATGAAGCTGAACCCCAAGAAGACCAGCTTCGGCGTGCATTCAGGGAAGTTCCTGGGACATCTGTTGAGCCAACGAGGAATAGAGGTCAACCCGACGTAGGTCCAATGCATAATTGAGATGGGTGTGCCTGATTCCGTATAAAAGATCCAAAGGTTAACCGGGTGAATGGCGCTTTGAACAAGTTCATCTCCAGGTCTGGCGACCGAAATCGCCCATTCTTCGAGGCAATCAAGGCAAACACGCGAAGGTACAAGGAAGCAGCTAAAGACAACAAGCTACACCTTAAGAATCACTTCATGTGGACGAGCGAATGCCAACGAGCCTTCGAAGATATCAAAGTATACCTGGCGGATACACAGGTCCTGTCGAAGCCAGTACCAGGCGAAAAACTATACCTGTACCTCGCCGCGTCGGAGGTAGCCATCAGCTCCGTCCTGGTCCGAGAAGAGGCGAAAACACACCTACCAGTGTACTACGTAAGCCAGGTCTTACATGAAGCTGAGTTGCGGTACACCCCAACAGAGAAGCTAGTCTATGCACTGGTGATGAGTGTTAGAAAACTGAGGCCATACTTCTTCGACCACCCGGTAGAGCTACTGACGACGTTTCCAGTACGTCAAATACTACAGCGCCCAGATACCGTCGGACGCTTGCTGAAATGGTCACTAGAAGTTAGCCAATACGGTATAACCTACGCACCCCGAACAGCGATCAAGGGACAAGCGCTCGCCGACTTTATCGTCTAGCTAACTTTCCCACAAGATCCGATGAGGGGACGTATTACTCCGTGGCACCTCTACGTTGACGGGTCATCAACCAGCACAGCAGCAGGCGTCGGCGTAGTCCTTATCAGCCCGGACAGACAAGTCTTCACCTCCGTAATTCAGTTTGACTTTCGAGTAACCAACAATGAGGCGGAGTACGAAGCTTTGATAGCTGTAACCAAAGTCCGGGGGGAGTATGAAGCGAAAGATCGACAGATGATGACCTACTAGAAGATAGTGGCACATCTGATCTCGATGTTTACATAGGTTTACATCAATCAGATACCAAGGCTGGAGAACACACAAGCAGATGCCCTAGCCCGACTAGCTACCAGTAATGGCGAAGCAGAAATCACTGAGGCCGTAGTCACCAAACTTAAAAATCCCTCGACGTCCGATTACAAAGTAAATCAGACCTCGAGTGGGGGGCAGGAAAGCATTGAAGATGGTGAAGATTGGCGTACTCCGATCCAAAAATATCTGAAGGACGGAGTAACCCCCGAAGATACCTGGGAAGCTAGTCAGGTGGTGAAGCAAGCAGCCAGATATACGTTGGTGGATGATCAACTCTACAAACGTGGATTCTCTCTACCCTATTCAAATGCTTATCTAAGAAGCAAGGGTTCGAGGTGTTAAAAGAAATTCATGAAGGAATTTGTGGAAGTCACGCTGGGGAAAAAACTTTGGCATATAAGACGATCAGGCAGGGATACTACTGGCCCACTCTTCGCAAGGATGCCATTAGCTTCGCACGGAAGTGCCCAAAGTGTCAACTTTTCACACTTAATAATCACTCACCAGCCAACCAACTGAAGTCAGTTTTCAGCCCGTGGCCTTTTACAAAATGAGGTATCGACTTGATCAGCCCATTTCCACCTGGCAGAGGCGGTGTAAAGTTTACTGTTGTAGCAGTAGACTACTACACTAAGTGGGCTGAAGCCGAAGCACTTATAACAATAACACAAGAAAGGATGATCGGTTTTATATGGAAGAGCTTAATTTACCGGTTCGGACTTCCGCAATCGATCATCACAGATAACAGGAGGCAGTTTGACGGCCAAAAGTTGAGAGACTTCTGTAGTTCGTGGAACATCAAGAAGCACTACTCAACTCCATACCATACGCAGTCAAACGGCCAGGTCGAGGCGGTCAACAAAATCCTGAAACACATATTGAAGACCGCCTCGAAGAGAAGAAATGAAGCTGGGCAGACGAACTACCGAAGGTCCTATGGACTTACAGAACATCATACCGGGCCAGCACCGGAGAGACCCCGTTTGCGTTGGCTTTCGGGACTGAAGCGGTGGTACTAGTTGAAGTCCAAAATAAGACCTGGAAGGTGGTAGGGTTTGACGAAGAAAAGAATGACGAAGCCTTGGCAGTCGAAGAATATCTGATTGAAGAGATCAGAGCTTCGTCAGAAATGAAAAATGCCACCTACAAGCGTAGAGTAGAAAAGTACTATAATTCCCAAGTCCGAGATCGAAAATTCAAGATTGGGGATCTAGTACTAAAAAGAAGTTGATGGCCCCACCGGGTGTATTCGGATCAAACTGGGAAGGACTGTTCCGGGTTACCTCAGCCTGGGCAAACGGTACTTATGACCTCGAAGACGCAGAGGGCAACGCCTCATCGTACACCTGGAGTGCGGCGCATCTAAAGAAATTTTATCAATAGATCGAGATTTTGTAATAGACTAGTCAAAGGTTCGCATCATAAATGTTGATGACAGCCAATGTAAATTGCATAGCTGTATGAAGTCAAGAAGTTTTCTTGAAAAATATCCAACTGTTCGAAGGTTCGCGAAAAAATTCAACTCTTCGAAGGTTCGTAAAATGACCAACTATTCGAAGCTTCACAACACGCAAGGACCAAAGTCCCAAACGTTATAATCTAAAGGCTCAAACGGCAAAGGCCAAAGTGCCCCAGGTCAGCGAAGGTATCCTTCTTAAAGGATCACTAAGCGCCTACTGTCAAAAGTTAGGAAAATTCACTAAAAAGATGGAAAACGTCTAAGGCAAGGTTCACGAAACCCAATTGCCCAACGTGAATTAAACAAAGTACAACTCGCTACCCTAAGTGGTTTAAGAGGAGCAATTCACGACCCTAAGTGGTGTAAGATGAAGAATATGTACTACACAAATGGAGGTACGATTCTTAGTCCTAAGTGACGTAAAACGAACGATTCGCTTCTCACAAGTAGAGTAAGACGAACAGGTGAGTACCCGAAAAATATGTAAACAAGCTAATTGAAATCATAACGTAAGCGTGAAAATATAAGCGGAGACAAGATCATAACAAAAGGCTCGAATTCTATTCAAAAGATACTTAAGAAACTTTCAAGTAAAAAATACTTGAAAACTTCCTAAGTATACGTAGTAGTGCTAGCCACAAAGGTCGGCTAGCTGACCATCTTTGAAGTGCAAAAAGCTCTTTCTGGGCGAGCTACATATGCCCGGCGAGCTATTACAACTTGGCAAAAATCAGAAACAAAAAGCTAAACTAAGAAAACAAAGAAAAACACTTAAGTTGCTGGAGCAGTCGGGGCAGGAGTGGCCGAGGCATCAGTAGGGACCTCAACAGGCACCTCGGGGTTGGCGACCTCGACAGAGACCTCGCCACCGGTGGCTTGGTGATCCTGGGGGGAGAGCTCGGGCAACGTGGTGATATTGCCCGTAAGCCCGCTAGTGTCAAACCCAGTCGTATCGAGCATCGCATCCCCACAGGCCTCTTGGAGCTGCTCGACGGTGGGGTGGTTTGCTCTTCTTCGTGGGTGGCCTCCTCCCCCTCGGCGAGGTTCAGTTCCGGCACGGGAACTGTGTTGATGATCTTGAAACGTGCCGGAACGAAGTCGAGAGGCACCCCGAGCTCCGGGAGGTCGCCAATGTCCAACTCCGTGTCGTCGGGGAAGGGAACCCTGTCCAGACAGTCTTTGAAATCGCCAACAACTGTCTTTAGCTCGTCGTCATGGTGAGCTCGCGCCCACCAAATGGCCCGGATGACTTCAGCATAACACTGGACAAAGCCCCTGTCCGAGGCCTCAGCTTTTGCGGCGACCAAGTCCGCCGAGGAGGACGCATCGTTGCAGAGTTCGGTGACCTCGTTTATCTTGGCCGAGAGCTCATCTCTCAACTTCGAACACTCCTCATCGGCACCCCTTGTCAAACCTCGCTGGAGCTCCAGCTCTTTCTTGGTCACCCCATGCTCGCCAACTTCCTTGGCAAGCTTCTCAGCAAGCTCATCCTCTTTGGCCTTGAGCCGAGCGTCGGTATTCTTTTGAATAGTGGCGAGCTGCCTTTGGAGTTGAGCGAGGTTATCCAGGGCGGCACTTTCAGAAGCTAGGGCCGCAGCTGCCCTCTCTTCGGCGAGCTCCATAGCCTTCTTATATTTATCAGCGCTCTCGGCCATTTTCAAAAAGGCCCCGTTCCTCTTCTGCCGACCTTCCTCCAGCTGGGCGGCCTGCTCCATCGCTTTCTGGTTCGCGAGCAATAATCCACTCGCATAGTGCACCGAGAGCAGGAGGTTCTCGGTCAGGCTTTGGCCATTGATAGTCGCCACCTGAGGAGTAGACCAGAACCTCGGCATCTCGCTCACTGTATTCTAAACCAGACCCGGGGGAAGGCTGCGCATCGAGGTCAGGGAACGAGACCGCTCATAAGCGTGAATGGCCTCATGTCGGTTCGGATAGGCAATAGGGGCATAGCTGCGAGGTCAGAACAGTTAGAAAATGGAAAATACGGGAAAAATTAGGGGATAGAGGTCAGAGAGGCGAGCTACTTACTGAGCTCACTCAGGGCCCCCCCAGGAACGTGTCATTGTTTGTTTGAACCCCGAAGGGAGACGAGGAAGATGGCGACCTGCGAAGAGGCTCAATCACCAGCGGTGCTGTGGAATGGGCCGATCTGCCCTTCGCCGACCTTGTGTCGGTCCACTCAGCGGGCTTAGACACCTCTTCGTCACGGAGACCCATGCGAGTTCTCTTGCGAGGTGGCGTCTCATCTCCTCCTACGCGAGACCCATCCCCACGATGGAGTCTTTTGGACTGGTGGGAACCTCGCTCGGTCGTAGCCCCAGCTCGCCCTCCACCACGATTGGCTGTGGCTACCTCCGCCACCTTAGCCTTTGCGGGGGCTTTGGTCTGCCCCTTTTGGGTCCCGGACCCACCTACCTCGCATTTCTTCTGGGCGAGCTCAGCTTTCTTACTCGCATCCAAGGCGAGTAGTGAGGGCGGGGCGAGCTTGTTGGGGCGGGGTGGGCCCATAGCGAACCGGCGAGCTAAAATCTCGTAAGCCGGGGGGATTTCGACAGTTGGGAAGGTAACCAAGCTACCGTCTGCAAGAAAGAAAAATTAAGAGTACGGTTAGCATCTTGGGCGAGCTACCTCTCCTTATGGGCGAGCTTCGAAGAGTTGTAAACCTAGAAGCTCAGGACCTTGGACCGTGAGGTGGTGTGGCAGAGTGTGGAGCCCGGTGAGCCTTAGACAATGGTGTTGAGTGAGGTGAGCGGTCTCCCGATCCTTTTGACTCCTCATATGGCAGACAGCCCGCACCACGCCAAACTCAACCGACACTTCGGGCTTCCCGCGGCTCGATGTGTGGTGCCTCAAACCTGCAAAAGAAGAGAATTAGATTAGTAAATCTAATTCAACCCACGCACACCAAGTAGGCGACCTACTGTTGGCCCCCCCATATTCATCAGGGGTTGGAATTCGCTCTCCTTGCCCGGAGTAGCTCGTAGAAGCTCGTCAGTCTCCACCCATGAAGACAAATTGCTGCTTCCAGTCACGATTCCCAAAAACTTCTCCCCCGGGCGAGCTTTGAGGTAGTAATACCCCTTGCCATCGTTCACCTGCCGAGTCACGGCGAGCAGATCATTAAGCTCGGCAGTGGTCAGTCTGTTCTCATATCCCTCTAGTCCAAAGACGGCCAACGCCGCCAACAAACTGCTCCAGGCATTAGGGGTGAGCTGGGTGATGGCGAGGTTGTTATCGAGTAAGAATCGGCCAATGATTGGGTGCAAAGGCAGTGTAAGCCCGGCCTCGAGGGTGTGGACGTTGATGGCCGTCAACCCCACCGGAGGTGCATCAGCTCGCTCATCCTTCTCCGGGGCATATAAGGAAATGTCAAGCGGGATCCGGTACCTCGCCCGGAATTCAGGAAGTTGGAATTCGTTAATAACACTTCGGACGTCGCTTGCTTTGTAGTAGGACTTGTTCACCGCATCCCGATAGGTTCGCTCAGGATGAGGGAAGCTCGCCGCGAGTTCGGCGACGTACTCCTCCCAGTCGAAGGGATGTATGACCTCGGGAGGGACCTAACGCTCGACCAACTGGGGCTCAGGGAAGCCAATTGAGCAAAACCATTCCAATGTGACCTCTTCGAGGTCACCTTACTGCTCGCCCACCTCGGCGACCTCCTCGCCGGCATCGGCAACCTCCCCCGGGACATCGGTAATCTCCTCGTCCTCAACCAAAGCCTCGTTAGAGGCTGGATCGTACTCTCGCCAGAGCTCGCGGAGATAGGACTCTTCGCTCTGGCCGAAACTGGCAGCCCTTTCCACTGGGTCGGATCGAACCTCGCCGGGGAGCTCGCCATGACTTGGGCGAGCTACCGAGTGGGCCTCAGACCCAGATTCGATGACGATTGGAGTCATATGAGGAATAGGCCCGCTATCCATCATGGGCCGTTTCTCAGGATTTCGGTTCGAATTAGTCTCACTCGATGATCGGGTCGACATGGCTTAGATGAAGTCCAAAAAAGTCCAAAATAGTCCAAAGTTCTCAATCGCCGGAGCTACGGTACAATGGTGATCGGAAAAGCTCGGAAAGCCGCCGGAAATGGCGAAAAATTCTGAAGACTCGAAGGAATCGGGAAAAGAACAAAGAAAATCTGCAAAAGAAAGAAGAAAAGTAAAAAGGAACTGGATTCTACCTTAAAGAGCCTTCGAAAACCCGTCGGACGGGCAAGAAAACACGGTCGCCGGAAAAAGCTCTGAGAATTCGGAAGAGTAAAAGTGGGAAATGAACTTGGTTCCTCCTATTTATAGGTGAGGGGGGCGAGCTCGGATATTCGAAAAGAGTGCAGGGACCTATTTGCAAAAAATTTGAAAGTTACCATGATGAGGCGCGGGAATTGGGGCCTAAAAAGGCGTGCACGATGCCTGGATTCCCGCACCATGTCGGCCTGCAAACCGCCACGAAGGAGCTCGCCCCCAACCTCGGCACATGTCCAGATTTAGTTCGCCGGCACTCAAGCATCCGTCCCCGGAGACAAATCAGCTCGACAACACATTAGATGAATCATGATGTGTGCGAGCTGGGGGACAAATGTTGACAAGGCGAACTACCAGAAGATAATCAAGGGATTATCCCAAGGCTGCGAAGGTCACCGAGGTGGGTCATTGGTCCGAACCAAGGCCAACACGAGGGAGCTCAGCGAGGTAGGAGTGGACCTCACCCGAGCTCCCCGATAGGTCGAGACCAGCGGCCAAAGGCACCAGGAGGAGAGAAGACTACGGGCGAGCTACCCCTCTGGAGAGGGGGCTCGCCCCTATCCGAGGACACCTCGTCGAGGTCCACCGCTGCATCATCCCCAAAAATCGCACAAGGGAGTTCGCCAAGGACCTCGCCTAACCCAAGAGCCCAAATAACGGGTGCATAAGTAGGATATGTAAGTGTAATAGCATAGAGCATTATAAAGGGAGCATTGTGGGGGATTAAGGCGAAGGTTACGGACCTCCGTCAACACCGGAAGCCATATAGGCTCACAAGGTGTCACCTCACACTTGCACACCTATAAATAAGGTCTCTCTTGTACTATTCACGACAATTCAATCATAATACACATTTACTCTCTCTCTAAACTCTCCACTTTCTCTCTCTATATTATCCATCTAAGAACACAAATCTTAGATTATTGTTTGGTAGAATTAATACATTGTAATAGCCACATAAACAAACATCGTTAGTAAATTCTATCAACAACGATAACATGCCACAGATTCTTCTTACTGCATGTAGAAAGTTTTGTTGCATTAATGTGTTTATCATTTACATTAATAAATTATCATTAATATTATTAAAATATAAATTAATAAATAATTAATAATCAAATAATAATTTATTAATATTTGAAAAATAATTAAACAATATCTGAAGAATAATTGAATAATACCCATATTATATCACCAATACCCCAAGTATTAATAAGTTATACTACACGAACAACTTAGCAATATTTGAAGAGAAATTTTCTAATACCTGAAGAATAACTTAGCAATATCGAAGAACAACTGAGTAATACCCAATAGTATATTAAACAATACCCCAAACATTAATAAGTTTTACTACAAGAATAATTTAGTAATACTTTGAGAACAATTTTCTAATACCTGAAGAATAATTTAATAATACCCCAAAAATAACTCACAAATATCTCATGAACAAGTCGATTTATATCAAATGAAACAAATAATATATCTTGATTATAAGTTCTAATCGAATTTATAGTGTTTTACAATGATTATTCAAGATGCAACATATATTAAAGACTATAAATTAACTTAAAATAATATTCTTCATAAGTTTTTAAAAAATAAATAAAATACTCACTTCATTTTAATCCATATACTTATCTTTAACCTTTAAAATAAATAGACACATATGTTCCTTATGTGATGATATTAAAAATCAACAAGAATGTTTTTAAAAATAATAATCAAAGTATGAAATTCTCTCAAATGACAAATCAAAGTAATATTTGAAGAACAATTAACAATGCCCAGAGAGCAATTTAGTAATGTTCCAAAAACAAATTATTAATACCTCAATTGTCAAAACACACACAATACAGTGTGCAACTATATATTTCCAAAAAATCAAAATTAAACTTAAAATCCAAGTGTATGATATACATTCAAATTAGACACATGAGTTTTTGTGATGATTCGATGCCTTTCTTTAATTTTCATGTTGATAGAATCTATTTTTCATCAATTCTCATTTTATCCGTTTTCTGCACAATTCATTACATTATCAACATACGATATTAATAGTATTTTTTATAAAAAAATATGTTAAAATATTTTAAAAGTTAGGTAAAAATTTATGTGAGACTGTCTCATGATCTTAGATTATATAAATTAACACCTAGTCCCTATCAATGTGATAATAAATTATTCTCAAGTCCCAATTTATACTATATCATAAAAGACTAACTCCAAAAGTTAATATTTCTAAGCAAATTAAATATAGTATTAAGGCTCGCTTGGTTGGGGTAATGAAAGTGGAGAATGAGCATGGATAAGGATTCAGTCACGTTAATATTGTTTGATATTATTTATTACACATGAATGAGATAATAAAAGTAGGATAAATAAAAGGGTAATCATTAACCTAATAGTAATTAACCCCTTAATGATACTCATTATCGTTCTCATCTTAAATTCATATCAAACGCATCCTTAGGGGGTGCTTGGCTGAGCTTATAAGCTTTTTAAAACAACTTATAAGTTGTTTAAAAACTTATAAGCCCTCTTAGAGTGTTTAGTAATATAAGATGTTCGACAACTTATAAAATTTTAAGATAAATTCATTATATCTTATAAGTTGTAAAAGAATAAACTAAGAATTTCTTACTTATTTTTCTCACCACCTCCCCCTCCACCCACCCTACTCACTGTGTCACCACTCTACAATTCATATCTCAACATAAAAATAAAAAATCTATTTTTTATTAAAATTGAATTTTAAAAAAATTATGATAAATTATCAAAGAATTTATAAGTTTTATTAGCCAAATAATTCAACAACTTATTGAACTTCTAAAAAATAATATCTTATAAGTTCTTAAAATAACTTATAAAATGTTTATAATAAGTTTAGCTTAAACATCATCTTAGTCTTGTATATAATAGATGCACAATGTAATTTTTTACTTTTTTTAAAATCTCTAAGTTACTTTTATTTTTACTTAAAATTCAAATTTGTTATAAATTTACTATTTGATAAGGATTAACTTCTCAGTAATAACAAAAGGAGTGATTCTGCTGTGGAATCGGGTGCATGGTATGCATTTAATTCAAATATTAATTTCTCTAATTCCCATCCAATTTCTCTTCAGCCACCCCGACGTCGCTCATTAAGCGTGTGGTACTATACACAATTAAGATAGCAGGCATTGATGAAGCTCTTCTCCTGAAATCCATGGCTGCACATTCAAAGTCCACTACTCTGTTTCCCCCTAGCAATTGTCGTCCAAAGGAAGAGAGGGAAAGGCAGCACCGTCTGATGTAATTTGATTTGCAATCTAATGAGAGAAACTATAATTTGACATTTGTTTGAAATTATGATTAGTGTACTCTGTTGTTTATGCTTCCTCTTCTAACGGCCTTGAAATTTTGGGTGTAGGCTTGGAGAAATAATACACTACAACAGAATTCATAAATTATATTACAAATACCCGAAGACCAAATAAAAATACTCAAATGCCAAATAAAAATACCCAAAAACCAAATAAAAATACCCAAAGATTAAACAAGAAATTTCACAGAAAATGAATCATACACCAAAAAAAAAAAATGCAAAGAAACACCCAATGAATAATAAATCAATACTTCAATACCAAAAATAAAAGTATCTGGCATGCATCAAAATACATGTTCATTAATGATTGAATTATATATATAGATAACATCAACAAGGAAGAATAATTGTACTTGGTATGCATCAAAAGCTGATTCAAAAGTGACGTCTGGATGTCTTTGACAAAATATTCTGGGAAGATGCACTGACAAATTGATTAATTGTTAGCATTTTTAATATGATTTAAATTATATACGATATTAATAAAGATCTCTTTGGCTATTAGTAAAGTTTTTAAAAATAAAATATTTTAAATGATTGAATTAATACAATTAAATAATAAATTATTTATAAAAAACAACAGAATTCATAAATTATATAACAAATACCCGAAGACCAAATAAAAATACCCGAAGACTAAATAAAAATACCCAAAGACCAAATAAAAATACCCAAAGATTAAACAAGAAATTTCACAGAAAATGAATTATACACCAAAAAAAGCTAAAGAAACACCCAATGAATAATAAATCAATACTTCAATATCAAAAATAAAGTACCCAAATATCAGCAGCTACATTTATAAAACTAAGAATAAACTAAATATTAACAATGCCTAAAAAATAATTTAATTATTTATAAAAAATAATTAATTCGATATCATTACGTGTATTAGCTTATATCATTATATATATTAATTAATATCATAATATTTTATAAAATAAAATATTACGAAGTGAATACAAACAGCGATTCAAATGCTTTTTTCAAATGCTTCTTTATCTTTATACAGTGATGGGCTGCTTGGACTCATTCTCAGGAAGAATAGATTTTTTCTCTAGAATCTTAGGAAAATTAGTTGCGAAAGCAAAAATAAGGAACATATTTATAATACCCAAATAATAACTTATAATACCCAAAGAACAAGTTTGGAATACCCGAAGAACAATTTAGTTATGCCCGAAGAACAACTCCTTAATACCCCCAAGAACAATTCTCTATAATACCCCAAGAACAACTTATTATATCAAAAAACACATAGTGTGGTGTGTAGTGTGTGTTTCTGGAAAAATCAAATTAAATTTAAAATTAAACTAAAATTAAGGTGCATACTATGGAACCGGGTGCATACTAGAATTTGTGTAACAAAAGCAACTTTTAGATTAAAAAAAAAGTTCTTAAAAATATAATTTCGATATAATTATAACTTTAATCAATTTTGACCAAATTATTTACTATGAAATATCCCATATTGGTAACTTTGACCAAATAATTTATAATGCAATCTGAGATGTTTTGATAATTTAATGCAATCACCCATATTTATACTTTTTAATTAAATTTTATATCCAAAACTTTACATGAATGTTTTTTTATTTAAATTATTTTAATACCTTAATAATTAAATTGCGTGCAAAATTAGTAATACATTAAAATCTCAATAAATAATACTCGATAAAATAATAAGTTCTATAAAATTAATAATTTGTCTGGTCTAAATTTGGAAACAATTTAAATTTGGATATCAATTAATTAAATAATAAGATATATCTTTTTAAAATCGTAATGTATATTTAAGGTCTCGATAATATTATAAATTAGTAATTATTAAAAAATTCCAAATATAATATGTTATTCATTCAAACTTTCATTAACATAATGTGAGTATACATTTTTTTAATGATAAATAAGACTTGTATTTAATTTATTTGTCATCAATACTTGGGCAAAGCATTATGTGTGTTATATACATGGAAAATAGAATTTGTGTGTATTAATTTTGATTTAATTCAAATTGTGATTCAATTCGAACTATTCATTTAATAATAGATTATACAATCTCGAAATTTTGAAAGTTAGTTACTATGTATGTATGTTAAAATCTCTTTAAATAATATTATTATTTTAACCATTATATAATATCTCTAAATTAATAAAATTATCCGTCCCAACAATTATAATTTACAGAGATTTTATTATATATCATATCATATAACGAGCAACTCTAAAAATTATCAGCATAATCATTTTTATTTTTATTCTTTTTCTTTTTAATACTAATACAACGACATCTTCTCATTTGGTACGTATATTTAAAAAATAATAATGGAATTTCCAAAATCGTGTAAGAAATAAATTGTCCATAATTATGATGCTTGATTCTATTGAATTTTTTAAATACAAAATACAAACAAAAAAAGAGTTCATGAAAATTTTATTATAAAATTATTTTAAAAATATTTAATTAAGAGTATTAAATTTTTATTAAAATATTAGAAGATATAGGTAAAAAAATCAATAATAATTAAAATATAATATTATTGATCCCGTTTTTAAATTTTGACGAAGTTCTTGATGCCCTTAACTAAATATTTGATATTTTAAAATAATTTTCGTGATAAGTTTATCATGAATATTTTTCATATAAAATTTTGTCTAGGATGAGAGTGGTCTTCTGTGAACTAGTTCATTACATAAAATTATTATTATTATCATGCATTCACTTGTTCCAATAATATTTTACATAGTAAAATATTATAGTATCAGTAAATATAATAATAACAATATAAATTTTATATTATACTCCCTCCGTCCATAAATCTTTTTCCCATTTCTTTGTGGGCACGTGATTTAATGAAAAGTAGTATTATATTGAAATGATAGATAAAGTAAAGAAAAATAAGAGTATTGTGGGGCCCAAAATTTTATTGTGAATGTGAGTTGTTTCCAAATAAGGAAATGAGAAAAAGTTTTGTGGACAAACAAAAAAGGAAAGTGAGAAATAATTTGGTGGACAGAGGGAGTAGAATTTTTAAATAAAATTAAAGAAAACTACATTACTAGTAATTGAGAAATTTTACGAAATGCATTGAATTTCCTAATTCAACACTTTCTTTAGGGCCTCGTCTAGTAGGCATGACAGGAAAAAGAGCTCAGATGGATTTTGTGGAACGTTTTTATGATTTGACCCAAAAATAAACTATTTATGATGTTTGGTAGTCTAAACATGAAAAACTTTCTGATTTTGGTAGATCAAAGTAACCAAATCTAGACAAAGAAAATCTGATCTTTTAGAGAGAAAGCGAAACAAGCTTTGTTGCAAGGATAGAGAAATTAACAATGACCGTCATTCGATGCCACAACAACTAAATGTCTCATTGCCACTGACCACCAACCACCAGAATTAATGGTAGTTTAGAGTAGATCTATAAGTGTAGTATTTATAATTAGTCTTACGCACAACACTCTCAAACCCTTGAGCAAGAAGGAAATCGCCGGGATTAGGGAAAAGAGCAGAGATCGACAGTGTGCACTGACGGCGTTTATGGATGCGCTCAATCACTTGAATTACGCCTCAACCGTCTACTTGGCAGAAAACATCGAATCTCTAAATGACAATCCTAATATTATCTTCTAATTCGAGAAATAACAGTGTGTTTGGGCCACTTTTAGTGATCATCTTTGCCGAAGTCAGCACAATTTTTTTTTACCATTTGATAATGGAAGTAAATCACAACGGTCCATCTAGATGTCGAGATCGACGCTATTTTCGCCTTTGAGTCATGCTCTTACCGCTGAGGTTGATGCCTTGCCCCCCAAATATTACAGAGTCGCTGCAATCACTACATGTAATCATACCTGAGTCATTGTCCCAATTCGAAGCCCATGCCCATTTATCATTTGCCGG
Organism: Prunella vulgaris; assembly: GCA_026898435.1. Lineage (NCBI taxonomy): Eukaryota > Viridiplantae > Streptophyta > Magnoliopsida > Lamiales > Lamiaceae > Prunella > Prunella vulgaris. The sequence goes on from JAPKLY010000104.1 coordinate 310,009, forward strand.
AAAAGAGAGACTAGCACGTCGCTGAAAATATTCTTCATGAAAATATTAAACAGACCAGCAGTTTTTCACGGGCTTCCATGAAAAAAATTTATGATCTAGCAAACACTTGTAAAGACCTGAAAATCTTTTTCTTTCATGCCCTTTTCTGGAATACTAAACAAGGTTTAGGTAAAAAAAAATCTTGATAATACCGAACAAATAATGTGGAAAAGAACTCTGACATAACCAATAACCAAGTAAAATATTTAGATAACATAATTTTGATATTTGATTATGTTATAAGTTTAGATAACATGTCATACGTCGTGTAGTTACAATGGGTTGATGACTTCTATTAATAGGGTGCAAGCTTTAAGACTAGACGATCATCTACACCCCTCATCTTAGGGATTTATTTGCAACCATTAATCTAGGTGATAATGACATCTATTTTACATTCAATGTTCTTACATTTTGATATTTTGTATGATTATAACTTTTAAACTTATCGGATCTGTATATTATCGAAAATCAAATTTTTTTTTAAGATAAAAATTGAATTCCTATAGACTCCAATTGAATAACAAGATTTAAAAATAATATGAGACAATTCTTGTCATAATATAACTTTCACTTAACTTAATTACTTATATCTTAATATATATTAGCTTGTTTTAGTGAATTTTATTTTTAACCCATCAAAATATTTCTTGTACAGTAATTTTATTGTAAGAATAAGTCTTTTGTGCACTAATTGCACCCAATAACTCAAGTGAATTATTAAAATATCACTTCTGTCATAACTAAAAAGTCATGTTTGTATTTATTGAAAAGTAACTATTTGCTAAATCTTAGCAGATGCGATATTTTAGTAAAAATAAAGATAAGTTTTCTGTGATTATAACAAAAGTTACTTTTTGAAATACAATTAAATTATATGGTGCACTTGATGCATATAATATTAAACCTTATATAAATTTTGTATATATTTTTAAATAATAAATTATTTTATTTAATAATATTACTATTAAAATAAGTATCTTTTTAATGAATCAGCTAATTGTATTTGTATGAACTGTTTAACTGTATATTTTGCCATCATGGACATTATTTTTTTAAGTAGATTTTGTGTGAAAGTGGTTCACATCATAAATTACTTTTTAATAAGCCCACAAAAAAAGTCTTGTATTACAAAAATAAACCCAAAAAATTAAAAATAAATAATAATTCATCGCAAAATTTATCATGGAAATGGTCTATATAATACATTGTATTTTTCTTTTTACAAAGTTTACACACATGTCACTTGATATATTAATTTTAGGGAAAATACACATTTTTGTCCTATAAGTTTCGTTGACTTTGGTTTTTGTTTTCATAAGTTTTGAATTTTTATTTTCGTCCTTTAACTTACCAACAATTATGGGTTTCGTCCTCTTAAGTTTTGAATATTGTTTTCGTCCTTTAACTTACCAAAAATTATGGTTTTCGTCCTTCAACCGCCTATAACCAGTCACACAACCGGTAATACACACGTAAATCAATTTTTTCTATTTTTTAAGTGAAATACTGACGTGTGGTATTTAGAAAGAATTAGGTCTTGATGGATAAAATACAGGATTAACCGTAAATTCTCTCCCAAATCAAAACCCTAGTCGATCAAGAGGGCTTGAGAGAATTAGGGAAAAAAAGGAACAAAAGATCCTCAAATCAAAACATCCAAAAGCCAAAATTCTTTTGAGCGCATACTCACTATACAGAAAGGAAGAGAGATGTTTTCAAGAAATTCGTATGAATCAACGAGTTTCGAGCGCAATATTAAGTGTCATTGTGGTTTCGTTGCATGATTAGCACATCATATTCAAAAATAAATCCGGGCAGAAGATTCTATGGATCTAAGTATTGGATGGGATTTTGGAAGGGAATTTACGGTTAAAAGTGTATATTGTCAAGACCTAATTCCCTCCAAATACCCACACGTTAGAATTTAGTTTAAAAAAAAGAAAGAAAAAATGGATCCACGTGTGTATTACCAGTTGTATGACTGGTTATAGACGGTTGTAGGACGAAAACCATAATTTTTGGTAAGTTAAAGGACGAAAAAAAAATTCAAAACTTGAGAGGACGAAAACCATAATTGTTGATAAGTTAAAGGATGAAAAAAAAAATTCAAAACTTAAGAGAACGAAAACCAAAGTCAACGAAACTTATAGGACAAAAATATGTATTTTCCCTTAATTTTATTTTTCTCAATTATCAAATTAAATTACTTTTTTCAAATATATAAGAAAAAAGTGTGACGTGTACAATCGTACCCCTGCCCATTCATCCGTTCCCCCTCTTTTTAACCTTTTATTTGCTTTTTCCCAATTATATATTTTTTTACAGCAGATATTATATTCATGCTTACACACACAGTATTTGTCTTCTCCCATCCGCCACCACCGCCACCACCGCCGCCGTCTCCAGTTTTTGCATGCAATTAGGCGTTCTGTTGAGCTTCCGCTTCTTTTTGATCGGCGGAGCAACCGAACGCACAAAAAAAAGGGCAAGTGCCGCGAACCGACGCCGTTTCTGGGGGCCGCCCCGGATATAAGCGGTTTCTCTAGGGTTCTTTTGATTGTTCCATTGGCGATCCTTTATTCAATCATAGGAAAAGAGGGGCGGCAATCAGAGGGGGCATGGCTCCAGGGCGGAAGCGCGGGGCGAAAGGGGTTAAGGCGAAGAGCGAGTTAAGGTTGGGCGATCTTGTTCTTGCCAAGGTTAAGGGTTTTCCTGCTTGGCCTGCAAAGGTACATTTTTGTTCACTTTGATGCTAATGTTTTTCATTCTCTGTCGTTATTGCTTTACATTGATTAGTCACGGGGTATATGTTTAATTTTGTTTTTCTTGGAATGTGAATTTGTTTTTTTGGCATTGACAACTTATCACTCTATGTGTTTGCGTTTAGTTGCTAAGTTTGGTTGCAAGTGTTCCTTTCGAGGCAGATTATCATTCTATGGATCTCCCTATTATGCTGTGTATAAAAGGCAAGAGGTGCCAAAGGCGATTTTTTCCTAGTGTTGCTGATACTCATGTGTTGGAACTCTGAGTGAGTAAGAGATAACTTTCCCCCACGTCTTGTTATCGGGGATTGGGGGTCGAATGATGGTTTTTACGTGCATACTAGGCTAGGGTAGAAAGCTTGAGCAAATTTGGTTAATAGTTATAAATATGTGATCTTCATGCATTTCCGTAAATGCAGGCTGCTACGTGCATTTACGTACTTGGTGATCTACACAGCCACGTGTAGGCTTGTTTCGAACTTTCCCCAATGGGATTTTATTAGTTTTCCTTATGCTACCACTATGACTAAATACTGCTGATATATTCACATAGAAGCTAAAAGCTTACACTTTGTCATCTACTTGATTTTTGTCGTTATGATATCAGGATTCTGTGCCAGATGTTTGCTTCTGCTGGTGTACGCTATCTCGTTCCTTAATTAACTTAAGTTGTCTGATTGGTTCTAATGTAAATGTTCTTCGCAACTTTGTTTGACATCATAAAATTGTTCACTGATTGCAAAATGTTTACTGTAAATTCCAGATTAGCAGACCTGAAGACTGGCATCGTATGCCTGACCCCAGGAAATACTTCGTCCAATTCTATGGTACATTAGAGATGTAAGCACTTCCTTTTTCCTTCACATTTACTTGTACAGATGCTTGAAAGAACTTGATTGCTCTGGCTCATTTAATGATAATGCTTTAAGTTTTAACCTGCTTGGGAACACTAGTAGTAAAGTTGTTATGATTATCCTCTTGAGTTCTTATAATACTTGAAGGTTATTGATGCGCTGGATTCCAGATGTCAATTGGGTTTATTAATGACAAGAAAATAAATTGAAGAATAACATTTTGTTTTTTTTCTGTCATGCGTGTAGATGGCTTTCCATTTTGCTTTGAACGATTTTTTATTTTTTTACCATAGCAGGGAGCACATTTAGGCCCCTTATTTTGGGGCGCAAATATTTTTTTTTCGAAATGATTTCCATGAAAGTTGTATTAATAACTTATGGTAGAGTTTCTTTTAAAAGTAATTGTCGCAAAAATTTAAACAGATGTTGACAAATAAGTGTGTATTTTTAATGGAGTATTTGCTGCCATAAAAAATGGATGTAGGATAAGGGGAGCCTGTCACATGCTTACCGAAGTTGATACTTATGACAGAAGTCAATCAACTCAAAGCACTGGTAAAATGTAACATTATGATGTCAGTGGCTAGCTTTGGGTATGAGTGACTGTTGGAGAATCTGTAAAACTCACGTCTTATTTTGACATCAAAAGAAAACTCAGATACCAAAGTGGCTTACCTTATTTTTTACTTTAGAAGTTCATATGACTTGCTAAATGCAAATTGTTCTCTTAACATGTAATGCCTCATTAAATTACAACTTTTGCGAATCATCACAACTTTAGGTAATAGTTGTGAAGTAGTATAAAGAATTTGGATGCCAACTCAATTAATGATTATGCTGGGCTTTTCAAATAATATCCTATTATGATGATAGAGAGAACAGGTTAATTTGTCCTCTTTACTTCTTTTGACATGTGAAATATTATGTCCATTTGGCGGGATTAATAAATTATGAAGGCTTGATTTGATCTTGGAAAGATAGTTGCCTTGTTTTCCAACTGCAATGGCTATGATATCAATTTTTGGCATGTCTGGCTCGGCCATTCGTTGAAGACTTACCCTGTTAAGTAAAAAGTATGCCCGTCAACTAATTATGGAATCATGGATTTTGTAATGCTCCAAGTTAATACAAAATATGTCTGCCATTTTTTGTCATCATTGGTCTTTGATGAAAATATTGCTAATAGATAGCAAGAGGAGAGTTTAGAAAATAAATGACAAAATAAATACAATACAATAGGAGAGGACATGGGAGTTAACATCAACATATTGCAACTTTTGATGACTCTCTTCAGTAATAAAACAATTTGATGAACACATGTGCTTATTTTTGAAGGGATCTTGCAAAGAAGAATTCTTATCACGGTTGAGTTTATCAGTTGTTGAATAATTACTTCCAGTTGGAACATGTGGTTGGCTCCTTTTAGTAAATCTCATAGGTAAATATTGACTGGACCGCAGATGGGACTATGCTAGAGTGAAACCCTAGGAAACACCGTTTCAGGTAGAAAAATTAAGGGATCTGCAGGGAACATTTCTGATATTTTGCTATTATGTTAGTTCCTCTTCTCTTGTTCCATCAGTGCTTTACTTTATATTTACATATGCTTTGTTCCATCCTTGCTGAAAAATAACACTGATTGTTTATGATAACATATCTTTTTTTTTTCTCTTCTTATAGAGCTTTTGTTGCTCCTGTGGATATTCAGCCACTCACCATTGAATTAAAAAATAAATTGTTAGCTCGATGCAAGGGTAAAAAAATTAAATTCTTTGCCCAAGCAGTGAATGAAATATCCGAGGAATTTGACGAATTGCAGCGGAAAGTTTCAAGTGGTGTAAGCGATGATAAAAGTATGCAGACTGTTGCATCTGAAGCGCATTCCGTTGATGGGATGGTGGGTGAGTCCTTGGAGGTTAATGGAAGTGATGGGATGGATAGGAAAGGACCAGAATTTAAGTTGGAGACCAAAGAGCCTAGTGATCTGGACTCTGGGTTAGAGCAATGTTTGCAAAAGCAAGATCATTTAGAAAATCAAGATGGAAATTGTAGTTTTTCCCCTCCTATATCTTTGGGAAAGGGAAATAAGCCCTCTTCTAATTGTAATAAGCTAATGAAGGATTCACCATCTGTATCTAGCCCTTCACATCATTCCCTTCTTAAGGAAGAAGGTCCTCTTGATATCAAAGTGAAAGGTAAATATTCTAGCGATGGCCTGAACGAATTGACTAATGGCCATAGAGCAAAGCTGGCAATTGGGTCAAAAAAGAAATCTGAGGGTGCAGTGCATAGTCGTGGATCAGTTGTTCCTCATGAGCCTTCTGGTGAGTTGAGACGACGAAAAATTGATTCAGGAGGCAGCATGAAAGACTCATCTGATGTTTCAAAATCAAGTTTAGATGCTGTCAGTGAAAGAAAGGAAAAAAGGTTATTGAAAGAGAAAAGACATTCTGAGAGAGCGGATGATGGTCAAGAGGATGCTGAATTAAATATGGAGGAGCTTAATGGTGTTATTTCCAGGAAAAGGTTGAAAGCCCAGCATGGCTGTGAAAAACAAGGGTCTCAGACTAATGAAGCTCCAGTTCATGCCAAAAATTTGAAATCTTCTGATATTGGAGATGATGCTAACTTGATAAAAGCTCAAAGCAGCAGGAAAAATGATTCTAGGAGTCCTAATATCTTCAACGGTAAAGTGTTCAAAAGATTAACATCAGTTATGAAGACTGAGGTCCGCCGGCCCCTCAGGGTGCCAAATAGTCCTGTTGACTCCAGTTATTCCAGTGATGAGGATGATATTCCCCCAACTAAGCGCCATCGACGATCATTGGAAACAACATTTAGTTCTGCTGTGTCATCTAAGAGTGACTTGGTTATTCCTGACAAACTTCGGTCTCCAGTAAAACAGTTGCCAATAAAGCGGAGATCTGTCCGCCTATGTGATGATGAGGATGATGAGTCCCAGAAAACTCCAATTCACGGAGGAATTACCAGTAAGGGTTCTGTTATTGCACGTGTGTCAGATTCAAAAAACAAACCCACAGTTGACGGTGAGAAATGTGCCGATGATCCACTGATCTTGGTAAATAAAGAGCAAGTTGATGAACAGGTACAATGTGGTCTCTCACTGAATAAAATGTCATCACCAGCTGCTCAGCAATGTGTTGAGAAGAGAACTAGAGAATCATTAGCTGTTCAGCAGTTAGAATCTGAGAAGTTACCCTTGGTGGAGGTTAAATCAGTTTCAGTTTCTCCTAAAAGGTCCCCTCAGTCTATTGTTGGTGGCAGGGAATCAGCAGAACTGCAAAGCAAGCACTCCAACAAGGCTCCTGGTGGTATCTCTAGGAAGAAAACCCCAGCAGGAGACAACAAGAGTGCTAGCACATCTGATAGGTTAACCTCATTTCCTAACAAGCAAGCTTCCTTTGCAGACAAAAAGAAAGCCACTCCAAACTCAGATCTGCAGATCAATGATGCTGTTCCTGTGGTGAGGACTTCAAATGAAAATATCACATCAGTCCGTGAAAGGTAATCAGGTCATTTGATTCAATGGAGATCAGTTGTATATCTTTATTTTGCTTATTTTGTATGTTTCCATTGCTCAGGTTGAACTTTGGGAAAGATGAGAAAACAAGTTTTGCAATTGATTTGAAAATATCGGACTCTGCCACGTCCATGAAACATCTCATTGCTGCTGCTCAGGCAAAAAAGAGACAAGCACACTCACAAAATTCTTATGGGAATCCTTTTCCTTTTTCTATCCCCGACTTTGATGTGCCTGCCCGAGGCTTGAGCCCTACACCTAATACACATGCATTTGAATCAAGCAAGATACATCAACTGGATATACAAGGATCACACCCTACTTCTCCGTTCACTAATGTTCATCAACTTTCATCTATTAATCAACATGAGAATGAAGAACATGAGGAGAGGAGGGTAAGTTCTGGTCATCAGGGCACTGGGAGCTCTCTAAGTGGGGGTACGGAGGCAGCTATTGCTCGCGATGCATTTGAAGGTATGATAGAGACATTATCAAGGACCAAAGAGAGTATTGCACGTGCAACTCGACTTGCAATTGATTGTGCGAAGCATGGGCTCGCCACTGAGGTAGACTAGTGTGCAACAACTTTCTTCCTTTAATCCCGCTCATTTATTTCCCCCAGATTTTCTTCTCATTTTTTTCATAATGCATTCCCCTTTTATCATTTTTTGAACTTTCCTGTCGTAACTCATCGTTATCCTTGCCTGTGAGTTCCCTTGTTGAGTTTACTGTATTTTATGTGCAAAGACCTGTGGAAATTCTTTTTTGTTTCCTTTATCTTGCAATTTAAAGGTTCTGGTGATGTGTATTTAGATTTAGACAGATCACAGATGATAAATATAGTTACCAAAAGGCTCATAGGATTGATTTTCCATATTAGAACATTCTGGATGCTGTAATGAAAAATTGTCAGGCACTCTTGTGTTCTGCACTTCTGCTAATAGGCTGGTTCTTTTTGGATAATTTATCAATTGAGCGCCAATTAGTGTAAGACATGAATTTTATGTGTTACATGCTTCTGAAATATAGAAATATATGGTAAGGCAATGATAGAGTTTAGAGGTTAAAATAAATGCATTTATTTTGTTTGGGAAAAGGTATGTTGCTATTTTTCTAAGTTTTGTTGGTCAATTACATCTAAATCTCCGAAGGGGGTAGTACATTGGAAAATGGATGTATTATCACATTGTTTATATTTATGACCATGCGCCAGCGCTCCGGTTCGACCTGCAAAGTTAACTCATCGAACCGCTGAACCTGTGATTGGAGAGAAACCGAATCTAATTAGAGATCTAGTTGTGAGAAAATAGTAAGACATTATCCTTTTTATTAGGTAGTGTTCGGAATTCTCTTTCTCTCAGCTGCTTTCGCTGCTGCTAGATTTTTCCTCTTTTCTCTCTCTCTTTTTTCCCTTCTGTCTAATTATGTTCATCGATCAAGCCTTGATGTGATATGCCAATCCAGATCTGATAAACAGTATTTCTACTCATTTCCAGCCAATAAGTTTATAAATTTCGTTCAAAAAAAAGTCTCCAATCAGTCCAGCATAAGAAAGTGAGCAGAGGAAGGTACACAAAGGAAAGCGGACAGTGTTATCCGACTTCTCATGCTAGGAAGTAACAAATTTTCATAAGAGAAATTGTTGTTTGAAGGAAAAATATTTGTATGAATTTTAAGCTCAGATCTTTCTACATAGATTCTGTATTGTAGAAAAATTTATGACCTCCTTCCTGCCCAATTTGGTTAAAAAGAGCAGATCTGGAGCAATTTGGTACTAATTCACCATGTGTCATCCCTGACCTTTTCTTTTTGTTCTGTTTTTTGTTTTTTTTTTACTGTTTCTGAATTGACTATACTCCAGTAATCATGTACTTGGTTTGTAGGGTCACATTCTTCTAGAAATTACTGTTGATACCTCTTTCTTTATGCATGTCCAAACTCTAAAAAAGGAGGAAATCAAATTGACTTTTGCAGAATCCTTCTTGTACATCATCAGCAGTATGCAGAAATGCTCTACTATTGTTTGTCTAAATAGCATCTGCAGTATCCATATTTGGATTTCTGAAACGCATGCTATATATGGATGAAATCGAAAGGAGAAGACATATCATGCTTCAAAAGATTTATAAAGTTAATCCCTTGCACATATATGCTTTTGAGGAAGTATTTTGGGCAATTTAACCGCCAAATGTGATTTAGACTATAAAATGATGATGAGTGGTGTTAACTAAGCTAACAATTAACAGTTAGATTTGAAAAAGTCCAAACAGCTCATTAGAGGAGTTTCTTATATCACATAATACATTGAAGAAGATTCTTAGCTACCGTGAATTGTTCTAGCAAAGTGATGCCCCTTGTCTTGAAGGAGGTAAATCCCTTGGTCCAAATACATCTGTCTAACCTCTTTACAAAGCAGAGCACATATCTTTGTTCAAGGTATAGGAGTGCAAACTGTTAGTGTTGTTTTCTTGCTTAGTCTATGTACCTGTCGGTCAATATGGGGCACTGACCTTGGGCAAAGGTACCTAGCAGTTGCCTTGTGTATGTTTAGCTACTTTATCTTCATCTTTCTCTTTGTTTGGGTGGGCATTACCCTTAGTTTTTTTCTCAGACAACATAAATGCTCAGTCCTGATTACCCATCCAGGTTGTGGAACTTCTCATCCAGAAGCTGGAAAATGAGCCCAGTCTACATCGCAGAGTGGACCTGTTTTTTCTTGTTGATTCAATAACTCAGTGCTCTCATAACCAAAAAGGTAAGAAAGCTCCAAAAGTAATATAACTTCACATACACACAAACCCCCCTACACCCCCCCACCTAAAAAGAAAAAACCGAACAAGAGAATTCTTAATTGTATTGTCTGAAATGTAATCTGATTATGTAAAACATCTAGGCTAACTTAATTCTGTCTCATGTTACTATCACTCACCTTCACGGGCCCTACACAAAAGATATGGCCTGCTTTTTCCTTTGTATATTCCAATCCTAATCTGATGGAGATAAGTTCTGCTTCTAAATTTTGTTTAGGAATTACAGGGGCTTCTTACGTTTCTACTGTTCAAGCTGCATTGCCCCGTCTCATTGGAGCTGCTGCTCCTGCTGGTTCAGGTGCTCGGGAAAATCGGCGTCAGTGTCATAAGGTGACTATTGTAGATGTAAGAGTGAGTTTTCAAAAATTGGTGCCAATTTGCTGAGTATTTCTTCTTAGGTCTTGCGCTTGTGGCTCGAGAGGAAAATCTTGCCAGAGTCCGTTCTTCGCCGCTTCTTGGATGATATAGGAGTGGTAAATGGTGATACATCTGTTGGTATTTCATTAAGGCGTCCTTCCCGATCTGAAAGAGCTATTCATGACCCTATCAGGGAAATGGAAGGGATGGTTGTTGATGAATATGGAAGGTATAGAACTTACTAATTGCTGCCTATAATAATTCTTCTTTTTTATTGTGGAAATATTATAAGTTGTTTGACATGTTCTATATTACTCTCATTCTTGGACTATTTCCGTTAGGAGATGTTTCTGACAGGATTTACACCTTTTTAGTGACTTGATACATTAGAGCTCCTTCGAGGAACACACGACCATATTTTTCCAACATGAACACACTAAAAATTTAAAAGAGAAGGTTGAATGGAGAACTGGTGTTTCCAGCTCCAGGCAAAAATTTGTTTACTCAAGTTAGTAACAAATGAGAATTAAAGGCAGATGCGAGTGTGATCACTATGGTTATGCTTGCCTTGTGTAACAAAATCTATATGTAATAATCTAGATTGTTGGGCATGCTCCATATAATATAACTGGTCCAATTGGATATCTAATTGTTAAAAAACCATGACCTTCTGTAGCAGTCCTTTGTCTATTGATTTTCATAAAACATTTAGAATTATCTTTGTTAGTTAGTGTTGATATGGTTCGTCCATTTGTTGTTGAGCTAAAAAAAATGTGAGAATCCAGATTTATTAAATCAGATTCATATTGCTTATGTTAGTTTGAGTTGCATTCTTACTGATGCTAAATACTCGTCGTAAAGAAAGAAATAGACTGCAGTCTGTGCAGTCACAATGTTTTATGCTTCATCAATTAAATTAGTGATTTCTGTTCTTGTCTGTAATTTTATTCCCTGTCTAAGTGTTGAGTTTGCTTCTAAATTAATACTCCCTCCGTCTCACTGTAAGTTTCTCACTTTCCTTTTTTGGATGTCCCATATATTTATATAAACAAATACCCTTTTAAACAATCACCCTTTACTTTTTCACAACTTTCCATTATTTTATACAAAAGTCAACATGTGGCCCACCATATAATAATAAATAAATACATTTTTTTAAACAAAACAACCAAAAGAAAGGGGAAACTTGAAGAGGGACAGAGGTACTATTAGTTTTTCATAACCTATGACAATTTACATCACTCTTCGAGCAAAAGCATATTCTATATGCATAGTGTGGGCCTGGTTTACGTGGTTCTTAATAATATCTGACATGCTTCCTGGACTTGGGCATGTTTTCTTTGATCTCATATATCTGCACTTTTTGTGTTTTGAGTTGGTTTCAGCAATGCAACATTTCAGCTACCTGGACTGCTGTCAGCAATTGTGTTGGAGGAGGACGAGGAATTTGAGGATGTGTTGCCCAGAAGTTTATCCAAGGAAGTTAATGATACATCACCTTCTGATCATGCACCTGCCACGGGCACAGATCCTGAGAATCCTTCTGTCACTCCAAGTGACCGGCGCCACTGCATTTTAGAGGATGTTGATGGTGAGCTTGAAATGGAAGATGTTTCAGGAAACCAAAAGGATGAAAGACCATTGTGCACCAATGGCACTTTCGGGCTTGCTTCTCTTGAGCTAAACTCAGATGGGATCCTTGACTCAGCCTCTAATATCTCTTCCGAGTGGGTCCTGTCCCGCGATGGCTCTCCGCCATTGCCACCTGGATCTCCTCCCGAAACTCCACCTTTACCAACTTCACCGCCTCCATCACCACCCCCGCTTCCATCATCTCCACCACCGCCAGCACCACCCCCACTGCCTTCGACACAACAAAATCAATGTCCACAAGTATTTGCTGGTCCCCCTCAACCACCTATGTGTCCCCCTCAACCACCTATGGGTCCCCCTCAACCACCTATTGGTCCCCCTCAACCACCTATGGGTCTCCCTCCACCACCTATAGGTCCCCCTCCACCACCACCACGTGCTGCACATCCGACCGTTGGACCTCCTCCCCCACCTCCTGTTGGACCTTCTCCCCCACCTCCCGTTGGATCCCACCCTCCATCAGTTGGTCTGCCACCACCTCTGGGTCCTCAACCGATCCCATGCCAACAATTATTTCCGCCTCAGCCACCGCTGGTGTCTCATCACATGGCTAGTTTCCAGGGAAATCAATGCATTCCCATGGCTTCCAATGCTCATGGATCTCATATTGATGCATCTGGTAGAAGTGAAGTACTATCACAACAATCATCACACTTTCCTCCTTCTGGGCTCAGCAATGCACAAGAACAAGCCAGTTATAATTCATCGAGGCCTATCGATTATGGACAGGGCGATGCATATATGAATCCACAAGCTTCACAGCATAGGCAACAGTTTCTGCCTGGGAATGCACCTTTCCCACAAAGGCCTCTACACCCTGAACTTCCAGCTCAAGGCCCTCCTAGTCATTTCCCCTATCAAAACTCTGTGCAGCAACATCAGTACCCCCCTTACGCAGTACCTAACTTTTCTGATGGTCCATGGAGACATGGGAATGACGAGCAATGGCGGATGCAAGGAGGGAGAGGCCCAGCATATCCTCATGGAGGTATGCATAATCATTTTTGTTTTTTGGTACCAAATGAACTGTGGTTGAGGAGTTAAACTTCCAGTCTTCTGTTCACTATAGCGCCATTATTTGCCATGCTTTTAGGTCAGGTTGGCATTGTAATATTAAGTATAGAATTGCTTTTATAATAATTCTTGTACACCTATAATAGGTCTATTATATGGCTTTACGTGCTTGCTTAGTTGCTAAGATTTGTGAAGTTTAGTAATTTTGTCGTGTAATAGAACGGGTGCAGTTTGATGTTTTGCTCTTACATGATTCTTTTACCTACATTCTTACAGTGGCTTCATACTTACGGTGTTTTCAAAGTTGTGACAATTTGCGTGTAAATGATTTCCCACTTGATAGGTAAAGTAACAATACACATATTCTTCCAGGAACTTGTACATAATCAAATACTCCCTCCGTCCCGTAGGAATTTGCACCCTACGGGACGGCACATTTTTTAAGGAAAATGTATTTTATATATAAGTAGTGGCATATGGGTAAATATGTATATATGTTTGTGAGTGTGCACGTAAATCAATGTTTCCTTTTTTAGTAGTGTGCAAATTTGTGTGGGACGTCCAAATAAGGAAAGTGTGCAAATTCCTGTGGGACAGAGGGAGTACCTTTTAAGAGTTAGATGACAACATAAAATATATAGGTGCACATTTGGTAAAATCAAATGGAACAAAATTGAAATTTCTGTTGACCAAATATAATGAGTTGTTACGAACTGAAATAATTGAATGCTTGTATTATTCAAGGAACCTTTATTTTATACTTTTTTTTTCTATTTCTCGTATTATTCCTTTTTTTTACTTGCTCAGTGATCAATGTGTTGGATATTTGTTTTGACATTACAAGTAACGAGAATTAATAAGGTTTTATCTGTTGAAGGTTATTTTGGGCCACCCCATGAAAGGCCTCCTGCAAATAATGTGAATTTTCAACCACCTGCCTCAAATACCATGCCTCCTGCTAGTCAAATCCCAGGTGACCTTTCTGGTAGATTACATTATTGTGTTACCACGTGAATTTCATGACCAATAGCTTTGTAATTTAATATATTAACTTGGTGTGCTGTGGTCTTTTACAGTCCATGGTGTTCCGATGATGCCAGGCAGACCAGACATTTCTGCTGTCAACTGGAGAGCGTCATAAAGTTGCTCTGAGTCTCGAGATCTCTGGTGAGTTTTTGGACTTCCCTTATATCATTGGCTAATTCATCATCTCTTCTGACATCCTTTTTTTTGGGATAATAATTCATTTTTATTGAAAGTTTATTTATCTTCCTAAGTTTGGTTGGGGAAAGATCTGATGTTGGGAACTACTGTAGGAGACAGCATTATTTAGAAGATGAAAACAAGCTCAACAAATGGTGTCAACACTAATAAAGAACTTATGCAGACTTAGTATTCTATCATGTGGAGCTGTAGTAAACAAACTCTTGAGTAATTATGTTTGGTTTAAGTGTAGAAAGCATAGAAAGATGATCATCATGAGAAAACCTCGCATGAATGGGGGATATTGCCATGTTTGAGTTTTATCATCTAACTTATAATGAAACTCTAGTGGACTCTCGTAGGGGAATGATTTATTTTAAAGTAAAAGTCAAATGGTAGTTATTTGCATGAACTGGAGTTGCGAATTAACAAATAATCTGCATTTAAGCTGCAATCCTGTTTATGGGAAAGCCAAAAGACAATTTGGTACATGATTCGCAGTCGTGTGTGTGTCTCACTGTGGGCAACATCGGGCGCATATGGTGATTTGAGTTATTAATTGTCTCTTGTCCAAATTGTTTGCAGGTTATGTGTAATGGTGCAAGGAATAGAGGCACTAATAGTCGGATATTATGTTAGATCGGGATAGAATGTAATTGGAGGGACGTTCGAAGAGCCTTTGCAGGATGTTATAGTAGAACTTTTCTGGACAAACTACATTCGTGGGTGCACAACTTTGAGTGTAAGCCCATTTTTTTCGCTCATTATACCAGAACTTGTAATTATACCATATGAATATATGCAAATTAGTGGATATTATACTGTCGAAATAGCTTTTGCTAATACTAAGCGTTTTTTGTCGTGAGTATGCTCTTTTGGCGTCCTCTTGCTGCGTTTATTGTCAAAATCATCATTCGTTAAGTTTGTCCTTTGTTTTTATATATACAGAGTAATGATATGAAGTCTAACGATGGATTCTTTATGAATCATAAAATCCTTGTACAAACAGTTCATGCTGATGTTGGCTCTATAAAGAACCTGCCATTTGACTTTGATTTAAAACTAACTTTTCAATTTTCACAACATATGAGCATTTTCTTTAGTCTGAGAGCATGAATTGTATTCTTTACTTCATTATATAAACCATTAGAAGAAGCCCTTTTTTAGCCAAAATTATTGGGGTGGGGTAGATTTACCTTACCTACAAGTTTATGAAAAGTCTCATACCCATTTTTGGGTGAAATGTCCAAAAGATCCTTTATTAACTAACAACAATCTTAGCATAGGTCTGATTGTACAGGTCTGACAACAAGTATCCAACTCTGCCATGAAAATTAAGCCAGCCTGCCTTGTCATACACCATGATGACATAAAAAAAAAACAAACTCTGATTCATTCATTAGTATGGCATAAAAGCATCCTAGAAATCCATTACAAAAACTGATGAAGGCTAAAATCTTTAATCAATTTCTAGTTAAACTATCTCAACTGCTATTTCCAGCAAGAGATAAATTCAATCCTATTCTGATCCATATCTTGATTCGACTAAAAATCATATCTTCATCTCCTCTATGAAAAATATGTTGGATATCTGGTTCTCCTTTTAAAGGAGTGGGAATGGAAAATTTTAGGGATTACAGTTTTTATAGTTCTACAACTTGTCATTAATTTGAATTTAGTCTGTATAGATTACACATTTTGATATTGATCCTCTGAATATAAAAAATTTGATTTGATCCTTTTTACAAATTTATCGGACCAATTTTATTTTATTTTTATAAAAGGATCAAAATCAAAATATCTTCAAACTTAAATCAATAACAAAATGTGTAATTCATTTAGCCTAAATTCAAAATAAGAAAAGTTACTGGACTTATAAATTTTAATCCCTAAACTTTAATAAGAGCATTTGAATTTAAAAAATAAGTAATAAATAGTTTTTTAAATGACATCATTGTATGTTAAATCACTATCTTTTGATTATTTACAAGAATTTTAGATAATCGTAAATAAATCACCAATTTTTAATATTATTGCAAATTAAATTTATGAGCAACACCCCTTGCGTATGCGTGTGTGGTGTGACTTATCAACACAAATGAATGACTAATTTTATCACATGATCAAATCACGTCACACACGAGTACTAAGTTGACTGCCCAAAAATCTAAACCTAAAAAATATTTAAAATTAGCGATTTATTTGCAACTATCTAAAATTGTAAATTAGATTGCAAAAAGTGGTGATTTAATTTATAGTTAAGTCCTTTTAAAATTTACCCACACATAATTTGGGTAATTTTAGGTATTATTCTAAATCATTTGTCATTCTCTCTTCAAGTTTATTTTAGGTGTACTAGCATTTCTCTCATGCGATGCACGATGTTATTATTATATTATTATAATTATTTATTTATTTCTCAAATTTAAATATATGCTTATAACTTTTAAAATTAGATTTTAAAAAAAAATTATTCCTTAGGTCCCAAGGTCAGCTTCACTTTTTTTTTTTTGACATTCTAATATTATTTTCACATCCCAAAAAAAAAACAACTCACACTTACAAAACTTAATAAAATACTCTTTTTTTATTCAACTCTCTTACACTCAATCTTAATTTCTTAAAATGCATGTCACTTCATCTATAAAGTTATTATAGAACGGAAAGAGTGATAATTTTTATAAATTAAAGTAAAAATGTTAGAAGATATTATAGGTTATTAAGGAACTCACTTAAGAATAATATAATTATGCAAGAAGACATATATGAGACCTGACACTTATTAATAAAAAGTTATTTAGGAGTATTTGAGAATTTGGTGAACTAACTTTTAACAATTAACATATACCAATAAAAAAAATTAATACAAAAATATCACTTTTGAAAAGTGATAAAGTTTAATAAAAAGTGATAGTTACTTCTAACAAAAATATTATTACTGTTTTAAAAAGAGATTATTACAGTTTGAATCTACCTTTTCCTACATATTACATTTTAGTATTACACCTTTTTAAAAAAATATATTAGTTCAGTAAAAACACAAAATAGTTCGAAAGGTAACCCCACCCATTTAAAGGTGTCAGCATCCACCTCTCTCTTTATACAGATATCCTTCCCCATTTCAAATTATTTATCTCTCATATATTAATTTTCTCTCTCTCTCCTTGTCTCTAGTTTTTATGAGGTGGAGTGACAGAGCTCACGGCTAATACGCGGCGGTAGGCGAATGTGTGGGGCCGGTCGACGATGTCGGGGAGCTGGCAGAAGTGGCGACTTGAGTACCAGTGGCCGGCGTTGATGATGACGTAGTCGAAGTCGTCGATCTGAGTTGTCCATGACTCGTCGAGGTAGAGGTTGAAAATGCCGGTGCGGGTCGGGTCGATGGCAACAGTGAGCAAACGACGACCACCACCACCACAACGATGGATCTGCTCACGGTGGCAACAGATCTACTCATGATCGTGATGTATCTGACGACCACGGTTTCGGATCTGACGGATCTATTCACGGTGAGAAACGAGGACGACCACAGTTTGATTCTTAAACATTATATGAAGATTTTTATTTTTATTTTACCTCCTGAAGACATTAATTTGTTGCAGTTTTGAGATTTAGGAAAAGGTATCATGTGTGTGTATGCACTGTGAGTGATGTGTGTTTTTGTGTGAGTGCATGGTGTGTGTTTGTGTGTGTCCTGTGTGTGTGTACCAATTTCAATCAATGAATGACGTGTGTGTGTGTTTGCACTGTGAGTGGTGTGTGCCGTGTGTGAGTGGTGTGTGTTTGTGTGTGCCGTGCGTGAGTGGTGTGTGTTTGTGTGTGTTAATATACATGCATTTTATTTAAACTCGTGTGTTTTTTGTTGCAACATTTGTGTGTTTGTGGCAGATTCTAGCGGCTTGCTTGTTGCAAATGCAGATTCAGGTTGAAGACATGCTTATTTGAAGATGAAGACTATATTTTTTTTAAAAAAAAAAATTGTGTTATTGTGTATGTATTTTTAAATGTGTAAATTAATACTCCCTCCGTCCCATAATTATTTTCACACTTTTCTTTTTTATCTGTTCCACAATTGTTTTCACACCCTATAAATGGAAACTATTACTTTAACTTTATCCTCACAATCTAACTAATCTCATTATTTTAATAATATAACTTTACACAATACTCTATTTTTCTTAAAAGTTGTGTCATCCCAGATGTGAAAATACCTCTGGGACGTAGGGAGTAATATTTTTGTATTTTTTTATGAATTTGAATTTTTTGTACGATCAAATATGTGCATTTCTCAAACTTGTGCATATTCTAACAAGTGCATGTAACAAAAATAACTAATAAACATGTGCATCTAAAAAAAATATGTGCATCTTAAAAAAATTATGTGCATCTAAAAAGAATATGTCAAATCTGTGCATATTGCGGCTGTGTAAATTTGGGTGGGTTCCACAAAAAGTGACGACTGAAATTTGTCAAATCACTGCAGTCTGCAGGCTGTGCAAACTACCCTATAACCTACTTTTGAACCAAAATGTAATTTTTAAAAAGACTAAAATCAAATTACATTACTCATTATACAATTGAACCAATATGTAATGCACCCACTAATAAATGTAAGTCTCATACAAAACTTAATCTATAATTATCATGCATAAAGTTAGCAATATAAGTAATTAAAAATAGGAAAAATGATTCTTTAGTCATTTATCTTTCACCTATTGTATTTTTCGTCCTCTTAACTATACATTTTTAAAAATAGTCCTTTAACTTACCAAAATTTGTTTTTTCAACAGATTATTCATCCGGTTACTGATTGAAATGAATTTTTTTTAATTACACACGCACACCTAAATAAGAGAAAAAAATGCGCGCAACTCAAATCAAAGTAAAATGCGCGCTAACCCTAAGAAGAGAAGAAACCCCAAAGAAACCTAAATCTCCATATCTAAAACCCAAAATTGGTTGTATTTTTTAAGACAATTTGGAACCCTAAAGATTAAATTGAGAGATCCTTCAAATTTTGAAGATCCCCCACCGTCGTACAGTACGCTTTCTCTTCTTTTTCTTTTTCTTTTTTTTTGGAAATCTGTTTTACCAGATTATTATATTTTGTTCTTGTTAAAAGTAGATGTGATTTTTCGTAGTAAAGTAATGTGAACCTTAGTGTTTGCATAAAGTATTAGTTTGAAGATTCTTTTGGTCGTGTTCTTTGGTAGGTATATGGATAAAGAAATAATTGTGGTCCCTTGTGTTTTGTTGGTTGTCTTAATTTACTGGTATTCATGAAGCAATAGGGTCATGTGTTTATTGTTTGACTCTTTATTTTGTTGTTTTGTTTATTGTTTGACTCTTTATTTTGTTGTTTTGTTGGTTGTTTGACTCTGTTTTTTTTTTCTTTTGATTTCCAGATCAAAATGGTTGCCTCTTTACTATGTGTATTCATGTGGGGGGGGGAAATATCTATGGGTTCAGAGTATGTAGGTGGTAATATTTATAAATTTGATAATGTAAGAAGAGACTTATTCTCTATACAATCTCTAGAAAAGTTTTCATTGGACAATGAATGTGCTGTTATGTATACAAAAGATGATGAGGGTCAATTTGAATTAATTAAGACAGAAGATGATTTCCAAAAAGTATCTGGAAAGGCTATTAGTGTGGGAAAGGAATTGGAGATCTTTATAATGATATAACAAGGTATTGAGGAGGATGTTCATGAACATACTACTGAGGATGAAAACTCTAGTGATAGTAGTTATAGACAGGCATCTGAAACTGAATTAAGTGATAGTGAGGGGGTAGGAATTGAAGACAATGATGGGGAGGGCAGTGAGAATGAGGAGACTAGTGAGGATGACTTAGTAGATGATAATTCAGGGGAGAAAATTGTGGTAGAAAGTGGGGAGGACTTTAATAGTGACAAGGATTCTGATAGTGAGGGTGATGGTACTAAGGTTCCAATCTATAAGCCAAACACACTATATAACCCTCATATTGAAGTAAACATGATTTTTAGCAATAAAAGGGAATTCATTACTGTTGTACATTCTAATGCTATTGTACAAAAGAGGGTAATTAAGATAACAAAAAATGATAAGAAGAGGGTGCACGCTAAGTGTGATGGTGGGGAGGGGTATATGTGTGACTGGAAGATACATGCTTTTAACATTCCCGGGGAGTCCACATTTCAAGTTAGGTGTTATAATTCTACCCACACTTGTCCTGAATCTTTCCATGTGAATAGTCTCAAGTCAACATGGTTAAGTGGTAGATATGGATACCAATTTCAATGTGACTCAAAAAAAAAAGTAACAACTTTTAGGGAAGAAATGGAGAAGGAGTTAGGGCTGCATGTTACAACCAATCAGGCCTATAGATGTAAAAAGTTAGCATTGAAGGACCAATATATTAATGTTGATGACCAATACAAGCTGTTATGGTGTTATGCAGAAGAAATTAAGAGATCAAATCCTGGGTCCACTGTTATTATAGGCACTGATGACTCTGATGGGTGCATAGATTTAATAGAATGTACATTTGTTTTGCTGCAGTGAAACAAGGGTTCTTGTTAGGATGTAGGCCTCTAATTGGGGTAGATGGATGTCACCTTAAGGGGCCACACAAAGGTATTTTTTTTACAGCAGTTGGGATTGATCCTAATAATAACATTTACCCTATTGCATATGCTTTGGCGAGTAAAGAAAATGGGGAAACATGGGAATGGTTTTTTACAGTGTTAAAAGTGGATTTAGAAATTGAGGATGACTCTATTTGGACATTCATATCTGATAAACAAAAGGGGTTGGTTCAAGCCTTTCATAATATTTTTCCCAACTCCTCCCATAGGTTCTGTGTGAGGCATTTACATGGGAACTTTAGGAATGCAAGGTTCAGGGGCCAAAATGGTTTCCTTAGAAGAATGAATGATTTGAAGGAATTAAGTGAGGTTGATGTACAATGGTTGAGTGATAAATCACCAGAGAACTGGAGTAGGTCTCATTTCAATTGTCAGCCTAGGTGTGACATTGTCATGAACAACATGTGTGAGTCTTATAACTCTTGTATCCTACCTGCAAGAGAGCTTCCTATACTTAGTATGATGGAGTGTCTGATGGAGCACATGATGACTAGATTACAAAAGAATAGAGACAAGGCCAATAGAGGAAAGAAATGGCAAGGATTGTTATGTCCGAAAATTCTGCTTGAAATTCAAGCATCTATGAAACACATGGGAACTTTTAGGCCTTTGAAATCCAATAGCAAGCATTATCAGGTGAAATGCTATGATGGTACTCAATATAGTGTGGATTTGGAGAACTCAACATGTGGATGTAGGAAGTGGCAGCTGACAGGAATACCTTGCCTACATGCTATTAGGGTCATCTTGAAACCTGAAGAATTCACAGCTTCTTTGTACAGGTAATTATGTATAAGTACATTTTTTTGTAGAGCTTCTACATACATTTCTTTGTACAACTTCTATATTCATTTTCTTAAAATTAACTAATAAAAGGATCTTTGCATTCTTCTTTACATAGGGTCAACACATATAAGATGGTGTATGATAATTACATCATGCCTATTAATGGGAGAGATGAGTGACCACAAATGGATGTTGTGTCTTTGATGCCTCCTGTGATTGGAAGACAAGCTGGAAGACCACCAAAGGCTAGAAGAAGAGAGCCAGATGAACCAATTCAAAAGCAAAAGAAGAGGTCTAGGGGCAAGCCAATCATTAACACTAGAAGAAATAACAGAACACAAGTGACACTCAAGTGTAGCAAGTGTCACCAAACAGGCCACAATAAGAGAGGATGCAAGAGTGAGGTGCAAATTGAGGTGCAAACTGATCTCAATGCACAAGATGTTGAAGGTAATAAGATTTCAAAGCCTTACTTTTCACATTAGTTAGCTGATTTAGTTACTTTTCAGTAGAATCTGATCTTATGTAATTTTTCATGATGTTGAAGGTAATGAGATTTCACAGCCTTATGAAGAGAGTCAATTGACTAATGTTGGTACTCCACAATTGACACTTGTTTTTACAGGTAATTACCTATTGGCTTTGTTCTATATGTATATGCTTAAAATCATGATTAACTCTTTTTTTTTTACTTGACATCAACCCCAACCAATGTATGATCAATTGATGCAAAGAAAGACACAAAACAGTGAGGCTAGTCTTGTGTTCAAGAGAGATGGAAAGAATTTTGTGACTGCGTCTAACCTCCACAAATTTGCATCTAAAAGAATGGGTACCAAAGAAAAGTAAAAGAGTACTACGGAACACTTTTGTAATGATTATAGGACCCACAACCTATAAAATATTAATATCTATCACATCACAAATGTCTCTCACTACACTCTCACACGTTCTCTCACCTCACACTTTCTTGACCTTTTCTTTTATTTTTTAATTCAAAATCTTCTCTTTCTTTCGGAAGATTTCGCCACTTTTTTTTTGTTTTAAAATTTGTATATATTTTTGTTTTAAATTTTTTAATTAAAATGTCAGTTTTTTTATTTTTTTAAACTTTATTTGTTTCAGTTTTTCATTAATTTTTTGTTTGTTTCAGTTTTTTGTATATTTTTAAATTCATTTGTTCTAATTAGTCCTTTTCTTTTTTTACTTTTTACTTATTCGTTTGCTTGAAACGTCAAATTTTAAATTCATTTGTATATTTTTTTTAATTGTTTTACTTATTCGTTAGTTTTTACATAGTCTTTTGTATATTTTTTTGTTTGTTTCAGTTTTTTTTTTTCAATTTTTTTTAGATTTTTTTGTTTGTTTCAGTTTTTTATTAATTAGTTTGAATTTTAAAATTTTGCATATAAATAATTGTTCTGTATATATATTCAAAATATAAATTCTGAATATCAATATTGTAATTCTACGCACCACATAAAAAATGCATACAATTACAAAATTTCTGCATATATTATAAAAAAATGCCCAAATTACATTTGATTAACCTAAAACTTACATAAATAACTGGAATACTCAAAAAATTAAATTAAACACAACAAAAAAATTGAAATTTGAAACACAACAAAATCGGAGGCCTAACTAAAGCGTGATTCCTGATGCGTGGTACTCTTCCTTTTTATTCTCCAGCACAATGGGCCTCCCTTCTAATTAAACAATTGAGCTAATAATTAAATAGAGAATATAAATTGGGCCCAAGTTACCTTAGAAGGCCCAAAGCAAATTTTCTCTTCATTTTCGGTTTCCAAAAACAGAGGTTACGAAGGCGGCTGTGCTTTGCTGGAGTAGTGGCAGTTTCCGGCGTGTTGCAGATTGCAGCGGAGATTTCACGGCGGGGAGGAGAGGTAGGTGAACTTCGACACAACAAAATCTGAAACACAACAAAATCGGAAATATAACAAAATTTGAAACACAACAAAATCCCAAAAAAACCAAGATGTGAAGGTATACCAAAAATATAAATGGGCTTTCAATTAAAAGAATTGCGGCGTGTTTGGGTTACAGGCGTCGACGGCTTTCAGGGCTTCGAAACTTTCACTGCCTCTGCTCCTCACAGATCTGCCACCGCCAGAATTTCTCACTCACCGCTCAAAAGCCATCGTCGTCGTCGATCAAAAGCCGCCTACTACAAGCCCCCTACATGTGGATGGCGCTGCACCGATCGGTGAGGGCGCCATCGCTGGAAGATGATTTCCCCTACGTATGCACCAATTTTTTGAAATCTGATTGAATCGCTCTTCAATTTCCTGAATCGCCCTAAACCCTCGCACTCAAATTCTAAATTTCCAACAATTCAAATGAATTTGAATTTCGTTTTGATGTATTTAAATGGGAGATGAACAGTGCAATGGGGTATTTGAGTTCTGAGGGTTGACGTCTAATCAACCAGTTACATACAATAGCCTAGGGGGAGCTGCTCCCACTTTTTCAGGTGGGTCCCATTTTTTTACCCTCCTGGTAACTTGGGGTGTTTGGTGTTCTCCTATGTAATAACACTATCTTAAATGATCTTATATATAACTTACCCTATATATGACGCGTTAAAACTTGAGCATAAAAAAGTAATCAAAAGGAATCATAATCAAATGAGTAATTTAATTACCATAAGCATTATAAAAAGTTTTAGTGTTATATTAAACACAATTTTTATCTTAAAGAGTCTATTATCAAATAATTTTACCTATTAATTAAATTACTTTTAAACTTTAACTTTCTCAAAAGCTGACACACTTCTAAAATCTAATAAATAAATAAATAAATAAATAAATCAAAGAATACATAATATATATAGTGTTGTAACTATCTTGCTAAAAAATCAGCGCGAGCGAGTAGTCTAACACTCGGCCAGAAAATCACTTTTTGTTTTCATACATACTTATGCTTTTATATATTTATAGATTTGCATGAAAATCCATCTCCACCATATAAGCAAACTTTACTGAAAAATTAGCATTCCTATTATAACCCCAAAACCTGGCCTTTCATTAATCACTCCCAAAGAAAATCTCCATGATAGTTTCTGTAATACTCTGACCTCAATTTCAATTTTTATGTTTAATTTCTCAATGTTTTTAAATAATTCTAAAAGAAGGATAATATATTTTTATTTTTGATCTTTTAAATGACGAATGGGAAAATCGAACTGAGAGCACTCCAAGCACTAATATAGCTGATCAAATTAAATGCTAAATTTATGAAAAATGAACTCTAAATAAGAATGTTGATGCCCTTAAATCGCTAATTATTATATCGAACAAAAATATAAATTTTTTAGCCCAAAAATCAACGAAAGAATATCTGTTTTTACTTTTTAACGATATCGCGCGTGTCACAACACAGGCTTCCAAATGGCAGCCCACAGTCTCAAAAAAAAAAATTGGCCATTTTTGTAGGGCCAAATCAGTCAAGAACCTGATTCCCCATTTAGGGGATGGCTTAGGAGCATTAACCAAAGTTAATAACCAAATCTCTTTATCCATTGGGCAATATTTTAAAATTTTCTTTTGTAGACATCATACTATTTTTACACCATACCTCTTTATCCATTGGGCAATATTCTAAAATTTTCTTTCGTAGACACCATACTATTCTTACACCATACGCATACCTCTCAACTCTCAAAAAAATCGACCACTTTTCTCTTGCAAGGGAGAAGAAAATTCTTCTCCCATTCCTCTCCCTCGCCATAAGAATTTCCAACACAAAATCAAGTTCTTACCACTTCAAATAGGAGGTTTGTCCATCTCCGAGCCTTCTACCACTTCAAGAAAGAAGTTTAATCCACTCTCAAGCCAATACCACTATAAGGAGGATGATTGAGTTCATATTGAACTTGAACAAGCTCTATCTCTTTCTTTTTCTCATTCTTATGATCACTTATTAACAATTTTTTTCTTGTTTAGATCAAGTTCAACCATCGTCAAGTCCAAAAATCTACTCCTAAGAAGCTCAAGAAGAATTTAGAGTGTCAAAAGCTAAAAGAGACCACAAAAGGTTCCAAGGAAACCTCCAATTAGTAACAAGTCCTTAAACATGTAATTGCTTAGTATTGAGCTTGTTGTTTAGTTTGTATTTAGAACAATAAATCTCTAAGTGAATGTCTATGTATGATGTATATATGCATGATAGATTAGATTCCCGTGGATGTAATATCATATAATGAAAGTGCTATGGCAAGATAGATGTAGGAAAGGGATGAACATGGGGATAAGAACTAAAAACTGAGAAAAAAAAAAAACAGCACTCACTGGGTAAATCTGGACAAAATATGCCACTAAAACTTATAAATTTTGACATAAAAATTATATGACATGAAATTAGGATGAATTGAATTTCAACCCAACTGGAATCAAGTGATTTGGAGTAGTACTCAATAAGTTATAATTTTTTTAAAAATGTATGGCAAACTGCCCTAAATTTTGAAGTTCTTCGAATTTCTAGTAATAATCGGCTAGAGCGGAACTTTTATAAAATATACAATTAAATACTAGGTGAAGTTAGTATGCTCCATGATTTATTTTGAAAAAAATTCACTGGCCTAAATATTTTTACAAAAACTGTTTTCTCAATGACGCACTGCTGAATTTTTTTGAAAACTCTAAGAAAATTAATGTTCTTTTTTAGAAAAAGAACAAAAAACTAAATTTTCACACACTAAATGACTTACTACGAATTTTTGGAGTGTTATAAATCACATTATGATCTTACTATACAAATTTTGTGATTTTTTATTATGTAAAGGTGTGTTTGAAAAATATAAATCTTGGTATACCGTATCGATCCAACCTTAGTGCTTGTGATGGAAAAAATTCTTTATTTTTTTATTGAAAAATTGTCATTTTAATAAAAAGGATCACTTATATCCCCCACACTTTAAATTGTTTATATTTTAGAAATTGACTTTTATCTCTAGTAACTTCTATGTTGAAATGATATTTTTCTCATCGATGAAATACATAATACATTGTTATCTATGTTGAAATGATATTTTTCTCATCGATGAAATACATAATACATTATTAAATACTCCTCCATTGGATTGAGTGGTTGCTTGTTTGCCCAAATTGAGTACAACACACAAGTGTACGTGATCATGTATAGTTCGGCAAGGGACCAAGTTAAAATATCGATCCAAGGAAAACAATTATTGAAATGCGAAGGTTTGTATGTTTATCAAAGTGATCAACTAAGAATTATAAAGACAATGGCTAGGGTTCTATCTACTCTATGCAAAAATCGAAATGACTAACTATCACATTTTCAAGTGAGCAAGTGTTGGTAGTATGCATTGAGATACTTCAATTATGGTTCATTTAGCATGCATGAGGGTTACTAGTGCAAGAACTAAGTCCTAAGACTCTATTAAATGCATAAGTTCTCACTTAAACATCCAATACTCCTATTGTATAGTTCTTGAAATCAAGCAATTCTCATTGATATAGAAACCATAACACAAATACATAGTGTGCACAATTATCCATTCTAATCCTAATTGAACTAACTCAATTCTCATATGTTGTCAATCCAATTAGTTATCAAAACATCAAATAGCATCCACCAATAGTTCAATCAATCATCAATAAAAGAGAATTCCTACACATAATTAGCTCATACAAGCATTGGAATCACAAGCAATTAAACTACACCATAATATTCATATCCCCAATGCAAATGGGGATTAACACATGGCTAATTGAGAACAAACAACAACAATTAAACTAATAGAGATCATATCTAATACAAAAATAGTAAAGGAATATGAAAACTTACCAATTGTGATCAATATGAAAAATACCTCAAAATTGTAAAATCCAATCCGGAACTTGAAATGATAAATCCTACCCTACAAATGTAGAGAATGGAATGGGGAATCAATGGTACGCTCGGATCGTAAATCTATCGCCTTGATCGAAAGTAATTGCAAGAATAAGATGCAAAATTAAAGTATAACCCACAAGTAATTTTCCTCTAACCTCTCTCTAATCTAAGAATGTTTAAAGTAATGAAAAAGATCTTCAAAATTTGATTCAAGTGGTATTTATAGTGCCCAAAACGTTATAACTTGATTGTCCCTCATTAATTGGATGGAAAGACAAAATTGCCCTCAAAATTACACCTCTGCAGGGGAGCTCGAGCTGGCTTGGTCGAGTGCTCATGGCTAGCCAGGTTCAGAGCAATATCCGCTCGACCTAGGTTTATGTGCCGCTTGAGCAAAGCTCAATAGGCACTCGAGCAAAGGCTAAGTTCCACCGCCCGATTTTTACTTTTTTTCGTTTTGATCCGTTGGCTCGTTCAAGCTTTCTAGGGTCTTCCTCTTGGTCTTTTAAGCTTCTCTAAACAGTTGGATCACATCATTCCATCTTCCTCATCATAATCTCCTCAATTTTGCCCGTTTTCACCTATAAAACCAACTTTCCTCTACACAAGGGTGAATAGCACAATAATAGCACATTAGGGTCAATAATGCATACAAATCACTTAATAACATGCTCAAATACATATAATATGATGCAATTATTACCCTAATCATTGTGCCTCTTTATTTTTATATACTCTACATCAATGTGATGTCCTTTTACAGTTCATTGGGGCTTTATAGCAATATTTAGAGTCCAGCCATACTGGAATTTATAATGGAAGATGTGATATGTGTCTCTGTCTCTTGCACAACCATTGTTTTTTATATTTGATTTGCTCCAGCTCTAGCGAAATTGATTTTCTCTACTTGAGTTTGTGACAGTGTATTAGAAATTCTTATTTCTGCGGTCTTGTCATCTTTATTCATTTACATGAACTCTTCTCTTTTCAATTCCCCTTGATTCGTAAGAAATAAGTGACGAAAATAAACCTTTATTTAGGTTGCTAGCTTCGTATATATGTTTTATTTTGGAAATGTAAAATTTTAAACACTTTATGTGCATTACACCCTTTTACTAGATTTATTTCTTTACTTATATCCTTACCTTGTGTTTTTAGGACTCTTTTGAGACCTTGCAACTTGTTCTTGACAAGTTCCACTCCTTTTTCAACGGACGAAGGTTCGAACACCCTCCTTCTAGCGATAATTTGTTGATAACTAGATAAAGAAGTTGTAATTAATATGGTTGTTACTATTCATCAAACTAAACATAAAGATCTTGCATTTATGTAAACACCAATTCTCGAATTGTTTTGCAAAAAATGGGTCGTTTTCTCTATTATTTTCCAATTACCTCTCTAGTCAACAAAAATGGAGTATTTTAAAAGATACAAGCAAGTAGGAGGTGACATCCTCTAGTTAAATACTACTCTCTCTATCCGCAATATTTATTCTCACTTTCCTTTTTCGTCCATCCCAAATTTATTCTCATTCCTTTTTTTTAAAATATTATTTTATTATCACACTCACAAACAATCACTTTATTCTCTATCTCTAGTGTAACCCCACATTTGTTCCACAATATTTTTATTTTATCTACTTTATCTCTTTTTTCTCAAAATTTGTGAGCACACATAGGGGAATAAATTTGGGGATAGAGGAAGTACTATGACTGTATGACATGATAAGTGCTCTTTGTGATACTTGTCAAGCTTACCTATCCCTACAATATTTTTTTCTTATAGTAACACATATTTTTCTATTAGATTGTATGAGAAAATGTTATTTCTATAAAAATAAATTAATATATGTAACACACATTTTGCCTAATTGTAACATGCATTTGCCAAAATTGTAATATAACTGAAAGCGAAAAAACCTGAAATTACAACTGCGTCAATTAAAAAAAATGTTCAAATTCGATCCGACGCAATTAAAGATCCATAAATTTTTAATATGGTATGTTTTAGACCATTAAATTTTTATATAAATTTTATCTAATTGAATATAAAAATTAATATAAATGAAACATGTCAATAAATGTAGTTTAAAACATGAAATATATCATTAATACAGCTGAACTGTGATGCATGAATCTAAAATTTGTACATTTGTGTCTCCTTAGTGTAAAATAAAATAGAGTGTGCACAGTACTAACTCAAGAATATTTTTAAAAAATTATATTTTTTATTATTAAAAAATTATAAAAATTATTATTGAAAAGTTACAACATTAAAAATACATTTTTTAGTAATAATATGTTGTTTAAGGATAATCTGAAAACATAAAACGAAGAACACAGAATTTGTTGACCCAGTTCACCTGAAAGGCTACATCTGGGGGCGTACCAAGCCAGGAGATTGTTCCACTATATCTTGTGAATGAGATCCCTATATATAGGTTACAAACTAGGGTTTACATGATATGTGATACATAATGAAATGACTAAACTATCCTTCTAGTAAATATTTTTTATGAAGGCACATAAATGTAATTTCATTTAACACTCCCCCTTGTGCCAAATCAAAAGGATGGATGGTGCATGAATGTTGCCCTCGATAAAAACCTTGCCAAGTAACATCCATATAAGAAAAATAAACCTTGGTCGAAGGGAAAATGAGTTGCAACACACCAATGTTAAGACTCCCCCTGAAGTCTACACCTCTCAACTGATAGGTACATATATCAAGTGAGCTCAGAAAATTTACACATCTCAATTCCTTTAAGATGTTTCTCAAAGTTATCTTGGACAATGATTATGTAAATAATTCAGCCACATTTTCTTTAGAGCTTACTTAAATTACTTGAATCTTGAGCAAAGTTTGTTGTTGCATGATATAGAAAAACTTCGGTAATATATGTTTCATATCACCTATATAGCACATATTCAACATTCAATGCATGCAATACATTGCATAAAGGATCTTCAGTGGTAGAACTCAAGCCACTAACTCCTTGAATGTGTGATGATAGACTTTCACTAAATACACTCACAAATTGCTATATGTAAGGTAATAATCTCTAAATAATTTTAAGAGATATCTATCAAAGTTTTTTAACTGATGCCCAAGATATCACCATGTTTCTCATGGTAAATATATTTAGTTTGGGAACGTTCATGTGGTTAAGATATAACCAACATTAGTAAAACCAAATAATATATTATTTGGTGTATAAGTGTGTAGGATAGCATTCAATATTTTCTTAAGGGTTGCAATTTCATCTGCAGTCCTTTTCAAAATTTATATAGTAAATAACATGCTCATGTCACTGGTTTCTTTTAAGTATCAAAGTACATTCTTGACACTATTCCAATGATATTGTGTTGGTCCTGTAATAAATTTAGTTCACAAGTTCATTGAGAAAGTAATATCTAGCCGAGTATATTGAGTTAAGTACAATAATGCGCCTATTGCACTTAAACAAGGAATTTCAGTTCCTAATATCTCTTCGTCATTTTGCTTTGGACGAAATGGATATTTCTTTACATCCAAACATCGGCCGATCACGAGAGTGCTAACAGAATGCATTTTGTCCATATTAAATCGCCTGAACATCTTTTGGGCATATGCAGACTGGTGGATAAGTATCCACAAACTCAATAAAGTTGAGTTTTCCCAAGATCCTTTATCTCAATAATTTTAATTAGTTTCAGGATTTCTCTTATTTCATTAAGAGTACCTATGCTCATCCATCAACATGTGTATCATAATCGCAAATCCAAAACTCATTTTCTTTATAAATACGAAGGGGCATTGTTCTTTGTTGTTGTAACATTTCCCAATCAAGTAATCACTTGACTTGGTTAATAGAAGGTCATCAGACACTTTCATATATATCTCTGAATTAAGATCCTCATTGAGATATACAGTAACCAAATTCATAAGCTGCATTTTCAATCCTTCGGATGCTACTACGCTAATAAAGTAGTAAACATTATAACGTTCTTAACAAGAGAGTATGTCCCTTCATAATCAATTCCAGAGCGTTATGAGAAACCTTGCGTTATAAGGCAAGTTTTCTCATTACGCTTTATGACAAAGAGTTATTTATGTCCTATAGGCTTTACACTTGGTCGGGCTAGCACTACCGGACCAAATACCTATAACTTTGTCAGAAAATCAAGTTCTACCTGGATTGATTCTTGTATTTAGGTCAGTTTGCTCTTATTGATATCTACAATTGAGCTTGGTTCGATTTTGTTGTGCTCTATATTTTCTTGAGCAATAGTAAATAAATACATCACTAGTCTGTGTGTAATGTCTGTCCATCGACTCATTTGCACTCTCATAATTAATAGAGATTTTTCATTCTCTGGAATCATATTAAACATCGGAGCGTCCTCCAGTAATGATTCTTGGACAGAACTATAAATAGAGATGATCTCATAAGATGTATTTTTGACATTGATGATCAATGAATTGAATTGTGTCGCACCTACCATTCCTTACTTTGGGTGGTGTCAATCGAACCAGGTGGCCTCCCCCTTTTCCTTTTAGGAGCCACGGCCTCAACCACACTTCCACCAAGTATGGTTGCAACACCTTTTCTATGGTATTGTGTCCCTTATTGGGGACTTCTAACCTTGCAGGCACATTTGCAGCTGATATGTATGACCTAGTCACTTTAATAGTATCAATGAACGCATCAGGCATCGAATCTGTTACGTTCTGGATATTTATTATTTTACATCACTTTCTCATTGTGAAGTTTGGGGATCAAATGAGACAAAGTGGGAATGGATCACGATTCTTCTTATCGTTCCCATAGAAAATTCTTTTTCGTATCTCCCCCTAACGACAGGAAGACTGTCTCATTTAAGTGACAATCCGCAAATCAAGCGGTAAATAGATCGTCTGTCAAGGGTTTTAAGTAGCGGATAATTGTTGGAGATTCATATCCAACATAAATACCTAATCGTTTCTGAGGACCCATTTTAGTGCGCTGTGGGGGCGCAATCGGCACATATATTACACAACAAAAAATGCATAAATGTGAAATATCAGGCTTATATCCAGTTACCAACTGGTGCATAGGTTGTTAACAATGGGTCTAGAACGAATAAGTAAAGATGCATGTAATATTGCATAATCCCATGCAGAGATAGGCATGTTGGTGCGCATATTCAATGCCTAACCACTATATATTTTCTTTAAATGATGGCCTCTGTGAGACCATTTTATGTAGCACGTGGATATCAAGATATTTTACAATGATCTTGATATATAATGCAATAATCATCAAATGCTTTTGATGTAAAAATTTGATATTGTGATTAGGGTGGTGAGCCCTAAGACATGTACTTTGTGCTAAGTGTTTTACATGCATAATGTCTTGTGGACAGTAAAGTGACATGTGACTCGTATGTCAAAGTATAATCCAGTACCATAAAATACTTGAATCATCCGCATTCTGGATTAATTAATCCACAAATATCATATATATCTTGTGTAAGAATGAAATATTTTATTTTGTATCTTTAGCATAAACAGGTCTCAATATTACTTTTGCTAAAGAGTAGGCTTTGCAGAGTGAGTGACTTGCCTTAACATTTTATAATGAGGCAGAGTGAGATGTAAATAATATATCTGGTGCGTCAGAAAATAAAAGTGCGACAAAGCACCAACAAGATCGATATCGTGCATTATATCAATTTTCATCTCATTTCATGTGTCACTCTAAAAATAAAGACGTAATGTGAGTTCAACAACATTATGAATTATTATACAAAAGCCCATATCTATAAGTATCACATAATCCGCCAGTGATAAAATATAGGTAAATTCAAACAGTAGTGAGGTTCATCCCACTAGATTGACGTCTTAGTTCCTTTAAAATGTGTTTTCTTTCACATTTATTTGATATATAAATTTCATTCTCACTGTGTATTTATAAATAACGTTGGTACAAATATTTTTAAAAATTTATATGGTTCGATTAGCTCTAGATGCATACGGAGCTTTTTTTATTTTAACAATTGTCTCATTAGACAACGTTCCTTGTTATTTTAAGAAATCTCATATCCTTTTGAGTTTCAATTGGAACAAAATGATTTACTTTTCAATTTCATTTTGAGTAAAATGATTTGCATTTCATTTAGTATTTAGTTTTATTTCGTAGATGTATCACTTTACATCGTGATAATGTAATTTTCGAACCATACTAAATAAGTTCAATACTTTTGAATAAAATTCAATGAACCAACGTCAATAAAAGCAATGTCTCGTATCAAAATCCAACTAAAAATTCATCAATAGTCTAAATAACTTTAAGACCAAAATGAGTATTTCAAATATACAAGGCATTATGTCTTTTCTACACTCTTGAAGTATGAAAAATTCATTAGCAAAGTCCATGTTGCCATTACAATTTAATATAGTTGTTTGCTATAGTGTGCTTGCATTACAATTTGATTTGGTACACCACTGCTACACGTGGTGCATTATTCACATTTTTGTAAGGAATAGTACGTCATGTCCCATTTTCTTTTGCATTGTTCTATTAATCAAAATTAGCCTCGAAAAATTACTTTGTCCCAATAGGCTTAAAAATATTTGTGTCATACATCTCAGCTACTTGCAGCGTATTAATTAGCTGAAGTATGAAAAATAAAGAGAGTCCCTCCCCATTTTTTTTTATTATATCATTTTCTTGTCGTTTTCTTTCAACAGAAAATAAAATATATTTCAAGGAGTAACATATGATTATTTAAATCATTGACCATTTTTGTAGTCAAGTAAATGAATTTCATTTCACTTGACTAGAACTTTTGAAAATAAAATGTCCATTTAAGGCCCACACTGTTCTTTGTGTAATATAGGGCATTTTTAGCGTAAAATATGGTCATAGGTCAATATGTAATATCAGTTCTTCAATTTGACCTTGTCAGACAGTTCTTTGTCCTTGGTATCCATGTATAATTTAATTTTGAAAACATAAATTCATCCCCTGAAAATCAAGAATGGTACTCAATTTCTTTGGAGTCCAATACAGTATAATCAAGTCGAGTACGTTCAACCATTTATTATAACTAAAGGAAGGATATAATTTTTAATATGCAAGCATAGCAATTTTTTTTTCAAGAATGTATTCATATGAATTAGATTTTGAGACCATGAGTCACATATTTCGATGCTTTGTGATAATACCTCATCACATTAATTTACTTTCATTTCTATATTCCATGAATTTTCTTTATCATGAAAATTTTTTCAATAGTGAATAAGTATTGATACAAATAAATAATTTACATGAATCAATACACATACTATATGAATTTCATAAAAAAATCATAACTTCTACCACAAATAATCTCAAGCCTATTATGCGGCAAGCAGTTCTAAGTGTTGATATTTAAAAGGGATTAAGCCTCTTTACCAGAGTGGAATCCTATAGTAAGAATTCCTAAATGCCTGATGATAGAATCGGCTGTGGTCGAGCACATGCTTAATTCATTTGCTGCTGTGACGATCGACATCTGCTTGAACCATTCTTCCACAGGGTGTGAAATGTTGGAAAATGTTAAAGTACTGCATCAATGACTCCAATTTAGTGCAAAATCTCACAGCAACTATATTATCTGAGCTTGTATCGACCTAACAAAGATTTAAGCATTATTTCTATTGCTATTCTGCTCACTTTCTCATAAATCAAAATCATTTATCCTAAACAAAATAAAGAAAGTATTATATATTTAACTCTTGCAGCAGTAATTGGACGTTTAGGAAGAAATGATTGCAATAACTGAACATTAATTAAATTTTTTAATTAAATTAAATTCTCCCTGTGGTAATATGATAGGCTTCAAGGAAAGCCAATTCCCACACTGAAAGCCTCCACCAATGCGCCCCAAACCGGTTGTCTCGCGGTGGCTGAGGGAGGCCCATCGATCAGTGCTATAGGTGTAACTGCGTGGTGGCTAAAAGCCTAAAACGAAACATCCCCCAAAAATCGAGCAATGCAGGACAATGAGACAGGGAATTCCCTTCTGTGCATAATCCCATCAGGGCTGGCAGCGAGGAGGGGAGCCGGTGGGACGCGACGGAGTGATGGCAATGAGAAGGAGCGACTACGGCGGTGTCGCCACCTTCGCCGCCAGGAGCTGCGAATTGCGGTCCCCAAAAATGCCCGTGTTGGCCGTACACCAACTCCAAGGAGTTCAAAGCAAAGACAGCCTTGATCGTCGCCGTCCTCGTCTGTGCCCTAATCTGCGTTCTGGCGTTCAACGCCGCAATTCGGTACATCGTACGCCAGCAGGAAGAGGCAGAGGATCAGAAGGCGGAAGGGCGGCGAGAAATTGGCGATCGCAACGGTGGCTCGGACCGCTGATCAATCACGATCTGATCGGGCTTAATTCCCTTTCCGACGTAGGTATTGGAGTCGTCGTACAGGAAATAGGCTAGGGATTGGGGGGATTTTGAATTTGGGTGTTCAGGGTTTCTTCAATTGACAGCGTGTGGCAGCACGAAGCTGCGTAGCTGCGTTGCTGCGACTGTGTCTGATGTCGCACAGAGTTGTGGGTTGCGCCGGTGAGAGAGGAGGCGGCGATGCCTGGCTGCTGAAACTAGGGTTAACATAATTTTCTAATCTCCATAGGCAAGCCAAAATTTCAGACGAAAATTAAAATTGTAGAACACTCGTGCTGATAACATGTTTAAGGATAATCTGAAAACATAAAACGAAGAACACAGAATTTGTTGACTCAGTTCACCTGAAAAGCTACATCTGGGGGCGTACCAAGCCAGGAGATTGTTCCACTATATCTTGTGAATGAGATCCCTATATATAGGTTACAAACTAGGGTTTACATGATATGTGATACATAATGAAATGACTAAACTATCCTTCTAGTAAATACTTTTGATGAAGGCACATAAATGTAACACATATGTATAATTTTTCAATAATATTTTAAGTAATTTTTAAAAATAAATTCGAATTATACGATGCACCTAGTGCATGCAAAATTAAGACAATAAAAATAATCAAATGCATTATTCGATATTTTCATTTCCACCGTGGAAACGAAAACGTTTTTTCTTTTTCTTTTTTAAAATTATGTGATGCATAAAAAAAATACTACAGTAATAAATTATCCAGAAGCACATTGAATATATATAAAAAAAAGTGTATATAAAGAGAGAGAGACAGATGGAGAAAGAGTGGAAAAGTTCCTCCCAGATCTGCCACCCCTTTTAACCTTCTTCCCAATTCTCCTTCCAACTGCTAATCAAATCAATTGCATTCAATGAATTTCTCCACCTGATTTCCTGTTCCCGCGGATGGAAAAGGAGAGGAGAAGCGATGATGATATTATCGAGATGGATTATGCAACCAGAAGAATGGTATTGGTGGGATCATCGTCGCCGTCGAGATCACTGCCGGTTTCGTCTTCGCCGCCCGATACCGTCGGCGTAGGCGGGTCGAATCACATAGTGCACACCGTAACCAAATTCGATACCCTTGCCGGCGTCGCCATTAAATACGGCGTTGAGGTACGGATTACTTGAGATTTTTTCCACGTGAATAATAATTCGTTCTAGCTCTTCATTCCGAATAGCTGGTTGTAATTAAGCATTGTACAGGAAGGTTCATTCATGTTTGTTTGTGTTTGCATTTCTATGTCGTGTGTGCTCCTTTTTTTTTTTTTTTTTGGTTCTAAGAATTATACCGTAGTGTTAAATATTTTTCTTTCATTGCTCTAATCGGTTCACTGTTGATTATTATTTTAGAAAATAACTGAGGTTTTAAATTTAGTTTCTTCATATGGTGCGTGTTGTGCATCGATTGCAATTACTTTGTCTCTTGGTAGTCTTGTGGGAGTAGGATTTTTCCGAACCTATTAGTGCAGACAGGTCGTAATTAGCAAAACAATCTTAAGGGCTTGATTCTTCTTATTGCTGCTGATATTATGAGATAGCTAATGTTTTACGTGTATGTGCTTTTTTGGAATGGGGTTAGGTGGCAGATATTAAGAAGTTAAATGGATTGGTGACTGACCTCCAAATGTTTGCCCTGAAGACCCTTCAAATACCTTTGCCTGGGAGGCACCCCCCTTCCCCCAGCTTATGCAATGGTCACGACAGTCCTCAATGGTACTTGGGTTTCACTCTCACATGTATCACATTGCCTGTTTCTTTATTTTCCTTCCATGTAAGTGCCAAATAGAATATTTTCAAAAGGATATACATCGAAAAATGTATATGCGTTGCTGTTGGTTTAATTTTTTAACTTTTGTCCTTGTTGGAGATACGTGTTGATAATCCTTGCAAATTAATTATCAATTTATGTCCTTCCAAGTATTGAGGATTAAGACAAAAGAATAAACTTTTTGAGGATGTTACTTTTCTTCAAGTTGTGGAATGAAAATCTTACCCTATCTTGTTACCTAGTTCTTATCACAATCTCTGTTTCTACTGTTGGGGATGCCTTTTAGAGTTATGCTGGTTTTTTTCCCCACTTCTCATCTTTGTTAAGAACTGCGCTTGGTCAAGTTGCAGGTTAGTCTATCTTGGCTTGTTTATTTGGGGATATTTCGGCAACTGTTTTTAAATAGCCACCACCTGCCACATGATTGGTCTCAACTGAGATGTTAGTTGGGCAATTTTATAGTCATACTCATAGAGAAGTACTAGGGGTGGGTTGCATGTTGGTTTGGTGCAATCATAGTACTAATAGTACTTTGACATGAAGTTTCTGTAGTAAGTTTTGGAGTTAACTGATTGCATGAAAACTATGATGATTGGTAGCTGGGACATAATGTCACTATATGAATTTTTTTCAATTTTAATGAATGCAGCTGAGAGCAATTGATGTAAAGTGTTTTTTTAATTTCAAGTTGAAGGGTGATTTTATAATTAGCCAATTCTTTGACACAACAGTGCATTGCATGAAAACGTTAAAAGGTACATCTTTAGCTGTATTAATTTATCATTTTTTAAATCTTTAAAATTAGCCAGTCAATTATTATTTCTTAGATGAATTGCTTGTGAGCTATTGATCTAGTTCACGGCTGCTGTTACCAACATTTTGGGTATCTTTCCTTTCGTATTACTTTCCAAGAAATGGAGTAGATTGCATAAAATTGTTCATTCATGTGAAGTCTAAATTTTGCTTTTTTGGTGGAACATGACGTGATGATAGTTATTGCATGTGGCAACTATCACTTAAATTTTTATTTGAATAAATCAAAATATTGACATTCTGGCTTGTTGAACACACTACCACTACAATTGGGTGTTTTCTTTCACTTCTTTTTCAGTGTATATAAGCAACTTACAACTCTAGTCATTAAAAAGAACTCAGATTTATCAATATACATACTTGCAAAAATCATGCTGCCTAATCCAGCATCACTTTTTTTACAGAACTCTTTGTTTGCTGATGTTTTTTCTTTACAACAACTCTTTGTTTTTCTTGAAATATAGTCTGCAATTTATACTGGTAAAATTATGGTACACTCAGCTGAGGATCCTCTTTTTCTTTGCATCAATGCTTTATAGACTTGTTAGTTACAGACTCTCTCTGTACATTAAATTTATGCACTATTTCCTTTTTCATCCGTTCACAAAAAAATATGCATTTTCCTTTATTGAAACCACCTCCTTTACTATCACACTCACAATCAATTATTTTATTCATAAGTGGACACCACAATACACTCAGAATACTTTACTTGACCTATTTTTTCTTAATATTCGTACAAACACAATGGTGCACAAATTTAGTGGAAGGAGGAGTATAATATGTTACATGATCCAAGAGAAAATATATGCATTGGATGGACAGCTGTTTACACACTGACGCAGGAATTTTTTGGAAACACTGCTTCCTATTTGATCAAAACTTGTCCC
Organism: Prunella vulgaris; assembly: GCA_026898435.1. NCBI lineage: Eukaryota > Viridiplantae > Streptophyta > Magnoliopsida > Lamiales > Lamiaceae > Prunella > Prunella vulgaris. Next base: position 349,437 of record JAPKLY010000104.1, read on the forward strand.
ATCACATTAGGTGTTCGTACGCCAAAGGTGCAAATCATTAAAAATAAATGTGACCGTAAAAAGTTCTGAAGATTCAAATTAGTACAAACTTCTGATACTTCTTCCATAGAAAAGAGAACTGCTTCTGACATTACTTAATTATTCGCTGTACTTCTGCTGAATTCCTCTAGCTAAGTAGTTAGTCATGTTGTTTCTGATGTTACTTAATTATTTACCGTGCAACTGGTTTGCTTTTTGTGTGTATTTATAAACAATATTAGTTGTTTTATTAAAAGACATTAGTTCGACAGAAATAGTCATATGATCAACTCAATAACATTAGATTACAGGTCTACAAAGTGGTTAACTATAGTATCAATTGCAGGCCAAGCAGCTCCGAGCAGACTCCATCCAACCGGAGGCATTCTGATATATTTGAATCATTTCAGTCATTAAGATTAAATTCTTCTTCAGAGCAGAAAGTCTCTCCAGGTATGTGCAGTTTACAAGGTTTTTATAATTCGAGACAGTCCGATAAAAAATCTGCCTCCGAGATGGCCATGTACCAGAATGGGGGAGCCAAATATTTAGAGGATGGATCATTTTCCGCACCTTCTACCAATTCATTGAGCCATCATAGAAAATCGAAAAGTGTAGCTAATGGTTTAATGTATGCAAGTAGTCTTCACGATCCACTTTTGTGTCAAGAATCTGAAAACAGCTCTGATAAAATCAACAAACTCTTGAGAAGGCGTCAAAAATCCGAGGCTGATTTCTCATCTGCCCCACCAGAAAAGCTTCTCAAGGAAGAAAACAGCGGTATCAATGCCATTTCCAGCAGAGGGTTGGCTCTCCGACCCAAGTCAACAACCCGTATTGTCTCAGGAACGGATAGTGAAACGGGTGGGCAAAACCCATTTCCGATGAATTTGGGCGAATCGTTGTCATCCGAAGGTGCCAGTGGTGTACGCAAATCATCGAGCACATCGAGTTTGCAGGATTCGGATAGCAGTGCATTGTCGTCGCTATGGCCGACATCGAAGTGGAGTTTGAAAGCCGATTTTCAGGCTCTTTCGATGCCGATGTTTGATGGCCTGCCAAAGCCTGCGAACCGGAAAAACAAGGCCGCTCTTGATTAGTCGAATCGAATCGGTAAATTCTTTATCCATTTTGTGAATTATGGATAGCCATTCATTACACTGGGATATAGCAGACATGGGTTGGGGTTGGAAAAAAGTAAACAAATAAATGTTGTAGGAGGGGGATTTTGTGGTAGAATTGGCGAAATGATGCTCTATAGAGTTGAAGTTAGATGGAGAGTAAAATGCCTCGGATTTTATATGAATTTACGAACATTGGTAGCTAGCATGTATATTCACGTTTTGTTTTATTTCAGAAGAAAGGGAATTATATATGCTCTTGCATGTATTTATACTTTTTTTTTTTTTTTGACATTGTTATATTTTTGACGATTAAAAATCGGGAAAATGAACGGTGATATATTTGAATTTTTCAGTTGGTGAAAATTATGTTTGATTAGTAATGTGAGTGCATAAATTATGAGTACATTTATACAAATTTATATGGTACTAACAAATAAATTTACACGAAGTTTGAATAATGTCAACTGAGCCAACAAATTCTTCTTTCAAACTGTTTAGTTGAGGGGTCTAAGTCACGTGATGTGACTAGGTTGAAATCAGATGTCTTGAAGTATGGCATTAATGATAATTTGGTAAAACTGAGACTCAAAGTATTTGCACAAGGTTGAATATTAAGAAATTAAGGTATAAAAGGTTATTGTTAAACGAAACACATGAAATCATTGAGAAAAAATATGTTATTAAAAACAATTGATATGAGTGTCTATATATACACAAATGACTAAGCTAATTAAGGTAATCTCATTTAATGTCCTAAATCTCTACCAAATATATAATTATTATCTTAACACTCCCACTCAAGGTAGAACATAGATATTGATCATGCCTAGCTTGTTACAAAGATAGTCAACCTTAACTCCATTAAGGGCCTTCGTAAAGATGTCCCCTAATTGATCTTCAGTTTTCATATAAACTGTCGAAATCCCTCCTTGTTGGATTTTCTCATGAACAAAGTGGCAATCAATCTCAATGTGTTTGGTTCGCTCGTGATAAATTGGATTAGAGGCAATATGAAGTGCAACTTGATTATCACACCATAACTTAGCAGGTATTGAAGCCTTCAAACTTACTTCACTTAGGAACCCACGCACCCAAACTATCTCGCACGCAGCCTTGGCCATAGCTCTATATTCAGACTCTGCACTAGAACGTGAGACTACGTTTTGTTTCTTACTTTGCCAAGAAATCAAATTTCCCCCAAAGAAAACGCAATAGCCTGAAGTAGATCTTCGGTCTTCTTTCGAACCTGCCCAATCAACATAACAAAAACTCTCAATCCGATCGTGACAATGGTCACTATACACAATTCCACATCCAGGTGCACCCTTCAAATAGCACAAGATCTGCTCTACTGCCTTCCAATGATCTACAGTTGGTGATGACATGTACTGACTCACAACACTTACTGAATAAGCAATGTCAGGATGTGTCATTCTGAGGTAGTTCAATTTTCCAACCACCCTTCTGTATCTTCCAGGATCATCAAATAAACCACCTTCTTTCGTGAGCTAAATTGGGAACCATAGGAGAGCTGCATGGTTTAGCTTCCAATTTCCAATTTCAAAAGTAAATCTAGCACATATTTTCTCTAAGACAAGAAAATTCCCTTCTTACATCTACTCACTTCAATACCGAAAAAATATTTAAGTGTCCCCTAGTCTTTGGTAGTGAATTGACTAGGAATGAAAGCTTTCAAAGATGCAATCCCTTTAGGATCACTTCCAGTTATTACAATATGATCCACATACACTGCCATAATATAATACCCCTCTCATAATTCATATGGAAAATAGAATCATCAGACTTACTTTGCTTCATACTGAACTTCTCAACTGCACGAGTAAAAGTGCCAAACCATGCATGAGGACTCTGTTTCAAACCATACAACGACTTTCGAAGATAACATACCTTATTACCCTCCCCCTGAGCAACAAATCCGGGTGGTTGCTCCATATAAATAGTATCAACAAGATCACCATAGAGAAAAGCATTCTTGATATCTAATTGGTGTAAAGGCCAGTGATGGGTAGCTGCCAGTGATATCAAAAGTCTAATCGAGGTGAGTTTGGCAACCGGAGAAAAAGTATCAGAATAATCAACACCATGAGTTTGAGCATATCCTTTAACAACAAGGTGGGCTTTCAGACGAGTAATAGATCCATCAGGATTGACTTTGATAATAAACACCCATTTGCAGCCAATAGGTCGTTCACCAGTAGGAAGATCCACCAATTCCCAAGTACAGGTTGAATCTAATGCATGCATCTCCTCAATCATAGCATTACGCCAGCCAGAATGGGCTAAAGCTTCATGGACAGTTTTAGGAACAGTCTAAAGTGAAGAAATCAAAGCTTGAGAAGAATGAGACAAGTGATCATAGGAAACAAAAGATGAAATGAGATAAGTACAAGAGCGTTTACCTTTTCGAAGAGCAATAGAAAGATCATCACTTGGAGAAGGATCTGCCGATGAAGACATTGGCGCATCAGGACATAAAACTGGCGAAGTAGGAACCAAATCAGCAATAGGAATGGTAGATGGTTGCGGACGTCGAGAGTATGTATGTAGGATAGGAGGTTTAATGGACTCCGGTGGGATAACTGAGTATACCAGAAAGTCTGTGTCCTCCCCCTCAATGGGAAGAGAAGGGGATTGAGAGAAAGGTGTATGTTCAGAGAACACAACATTAGTTGACACAAGATATATGTTGAGACTAGGACAAAAACATTGATACCCATTTTGTACCCGAGAATATCCCAAGAAAATGCACTTCAATGATTTAGGGTCAAGTTTCGTGACATGAGGTCAAACATCCCGAACATAGCATGTACAACAAAAAATTTCAAGTTCTACCGGAAATCGAGACTGAGATGGGAACAAGACTGTAACCTGCAAAATTTCACAAAAATTAATAACTCTTTTATTAATATTGCGAAAAAGGAAATTACAAAGAATATATTTGAATTAAGAATATCAAGCGATTGATTTGGTCTAATCTCTATTTGATCCTCTGATTCTTCTCTTCGAGTCTTGACTTGGTCTTGACTTGATTTGCGGATTTTTCGGAGTTGGTCCAATGTTGACTTTGGAGTTGGACGTTAATTCGAGGGCGTTGAGCCTTGTTTCGAATTAACATTGCCTTGTGGAAAGACATTGTTGATATGTCAGAGTTGGTCCGGAGTTGACTTTGGAGTTGGACGTTAATTCGAGGGTGTTGAGCCTTGTTTCGAATTAACGTTGCCTTATGGAAGGACTTTGTTGACTTTTGGAGTTGAGTCCGATTTGAAGTTGAAGTTGATATTAATTTGAGGACGTTAAGCCTTATTTCAAATTAATATTGTCTTATGGAAGGACTTTGTTGATTATTCACCTTTGGACTCCCTATGTTGGTGTCATTGTAGATGAGCGGTGTTGATTGCCGTTGAGGACTTGTTGTTGAACGTTGATTGGAGGGGCTTCACGCCGTATTTCTCTAATCGAATGCCGATGTTGATGAAGAACATCAACCGGAGGCTTAGCACCGTGATCCTGGATCAAACGCCTTGTTGATGAAGAACTCGAAGAACGCTATTGAAGATCGTGAAGAACACCTTTGAATATTCAAAGTTGGCCGAATTCTTGGATTTTGATGCTTCTTTCTAAGCTCTGATATTCTTGACTCTTTGTTGTGTATGTTGTTGTTGTTATCGTTGAGGACTTGTGGATGGTCGTTGATTGGAGGGGCTTTGCACCGTATTTCTCGAATCGAACGCCGATGTTGATGAAGAATGTCGATCGGAGGCTTCGCACCGTGATCTAAGATCAAAATGCCTTGTTGATAAAGAACTCGAAGAACGCTCTTGAAGATCGTAAAGAACGCGATGCCCGAAGTCTTGGATCTTGATGCTTCTCTCTAAGCTCTGATCTTTTTTACTTGTTGTGATTCGTTGTGAATGAAAATGACTAGAATGAGACCCTATTTATAGGTGTAGAATTCTAGATTTGTGGGCTAGATTTGATGGGCCAGAAGATATTATTTGGGGATATTCCCAAAATATCTTAGATTTGACAATCTTCAAAGATATTTATGAAGATCTGTTTTCTTTGGCTTTTTAAAGATTGGGCTTCATGACTTTAAAAATCCAGAATAATTAATTGGACTTTAGAGGCCCAAAATATTTAATTGGATTTTAGAAGCTCAATTGAATTTATTAAGCTTTTAAGGTCCACTTTGATTTATTTGGCTTTTAAGGCCCAATTAAATTTATTAATTAGGAATTAAATTTATTTAAATTCCTAATAATAAATTATTTTAACATGTTTTTTTTTATAGACAATTAATTTTAATTGCCTACAAAGACATCAAAAGGGGACTCGCCCCTAGAACCGGAGAAGGCATGCGATTGATGAGAAAGCAAGCAGTGGAGACAGCATCAACCCAAAAAGGTTTAGAAACATTCATTGCAAACAACAATGCTCGAGCAGTTTCAAGTAGATGCCTATTTTTTCTTTCAGCCACACCATTTTGAGATGGCGTGTCAACATAAGACGTTTGATAAAGAATACCATTTTGCAATATATATTTGTGAAATGTGTCTGAAAGATATTACATAGCATTATCACTTCTCAAAATTTTCACAGGTAAACCAAATTGAGTCCTAACCTCGACACAAAAGGTAGAAAAATGTGTAAATAACTTAGAACAATTTTTCATCAAATATAACCATGTCATACGAGAATAATCATCAACAAAAGTAACAAAATAATGGAATCCGGGTTTCGATGTAATAGGACACGTACCCCACACATCATAATGGACTAACTCAAAAGGAGCATGTGCTCCTTTGTTGACTCGAGGACTTAAGCTGACACAATGGTGTTTTGCAAAATGACAGGATTCACAATCTAAAGATGACAATTGAGAAAATTGTGGACACAATTTCTTCAACAAAGGAAGTGAAGGATGACCTAACCGACAATGTGCATCCAAGGGGTTGATGGTTCCTGCACATGCAAACGATTGTTGTGTATCAAGGATGTAAAGGCCACTTGATTCATGTCCCTTACCAATGATCTTCTTTCTCATGAGATCGTGAACCAAACAATAATCTAGAAAAAAAATGAGACACTACAATTAAGGTGATGTGTAAGTTTACTCACAGACACTAAGTTAAACGAGAGAGAAGAAATGTTAAGAACATATGATAAGGACAATGAAGATGTTGGGTTAACAGTTCCCGATCCTATGGCGCGAGATTATGAGCCATCAACTAGGGTAACAGGAAAGTGGTGCGTCAAAGGTAGACAAAAATTCTGAGTTACCTGTCATATGTGTTGATCTGGCGAACTAACACTACTAGCATATAGATAATTACGAAGGTTTGACAGATCGCCAGGACTCACCCAGATCCGCGGAAGTGCGGAGCTCGTCCGCATAGGGACAATTTACCTGCGTAGCTCGCCCAAAAGAGCTCGCCTCTGTCATTCTGGAGCTCGCCCCGAGCTCGCCCCATATCCCCATGAAGACCTCGCCGAGGTCCATCATCGCACAACGCTCGTAAGCCACGCAAGGCATTGGAGCTCGCCCCAGAGCTCACCCAAACCACTGAAGCCCACCTCCGAGCTCGCCCATGAGCTCGCCTGTTAGTCAATAGGACCCCGATGGTGCGCTCTTTTTCCCTCCGTCCGGTTTATCCACAAGGGTGGTTTACGACGAAGTTTTTAATGAGGCACATCTAGTCTAAGGCATAGTAGTAGGACAAGACAAGACATGGGGAGCAGTGTGAGAGACCAAGACGAGGGTAATGAACCCTCGTCAACACCGGAAGCCATATAGGCTCATAAGGTGCCGTCTCACACTCGCACACCTATAAATAAGACCTCTCTTGTACTATTCACACAACTCTAATACATTTCCTACATTACACTTTCTCTCTCTAAGCACTCTCTCTCTCTCTCTATATATTATCTCTCCAAGAATATAAAATCATAAGTTTATTGTTTGGTAGAATTAATCCGTTATAAAGCTACATAAACGAACACGACTAAGAAATTCTATCAACAATATGATCTGTGGCACCAGAATCAATAACCCACTTGGAAGATGAGGAGACAAGACATGCATTAGGTTTACCTGACTCAGCAATGGTGGTGACTGAACTTGCTTGTAATTGCATCAATTTTGCATACTCACGAGCAGATATAGTGACATGCTCACTAGAATAGCTAGAATTGCTGCCACTAGAAGCCACACGAGTGGACGAAAGAGGCTTCTTATTACGTAACTTTGGACAATCTCGCTTGATATGTCCAATACTATGACAGCGACGACACTCCATAACAAAACGCCAAGTAACAATGAAATCAGAAGTTCTTAAAAAAAATGAGCAAAAGGAATCTGTACCCAAACCAAAATCACACACCGCTCGGATGTTGACTCAAACAGGTACACCAACGGAAAGATATTGACGAGACGAGTTGAACAAAATCAGTCGGAGAAAAATCTGACCAGGCACGCGCCCCCACACGTCGGTATAAGAAATTTTCCCAGAAACAATCACCCGGTGTGTGAGCCTCACACGTGCCGGCGCTGGAGCTGAAACTTTGGCGAATGGTCGCCGAGCGATGCCGCACCTCCATGTGCCAGTAATGTCGACCGGTGATGGCCTGAACAGGTCGAACAAAAAACCCTAGGTTTTTTACTTTTTTTTCTCTCTGCGAAAATTAAGCCCTAAATCGTACCGTGCTATGATACCAAGTTAAACGAGACACACGAAATCATTGGGAAAAAATATGTTATAAGAAACAATTGATATGAGTGCCTATATATACACAAAGGACTAAACTAATTAAGGTAACCCCATTTAATGCCCTAGATCTCTACCAAATATATACATATTATTCTAACAGTTATTAAAATATTAGTGAAGCAAACTTTAAACATCTGTTAGAAATTGAAATCTCATCTGCTCATTGACTATGTACCAAGTAAAGTGTAGGTTGATACTAATAGTTCTAAAAAAGCAATAAGTTGATAAAAGTCACTACAAAAGGCATTTAACGTTGTCATCCCCGAATCATTTATATTTATATTGGAAAAATTATAAAATTGATATTAATTTCAAATTGATTTTGTGCAGAAAAAAAATATGCTTCTGTGTAGGAAAAAATTATATTTCTGTGCAAATATTGTGAAACAATTTGTAAATATAATCACTTTTTGAATCAATACGCAAATGCCTCATTTATATTTACATTAAAAATAATATTGTTGGGATATTCAATGAGTTTTGATTCAGATCCCTAAACCCCTGAAAAGATGATTTGCCTAAGTACAGATTCAGGATTGTATAGAAGTTAGGAATATATTCAGGATATGCTAAACTTTTTATATTCACAAGCATTCAGTTCAGAAGAACCATCCTGAAAATCGAGTTCAGGGGGAAGCATCCTAAAGACCGAGTTTAGGAGGAACCGGCCTGAAGGTCGAGGCATCCTGAAGGTTCCTGAAGACAATCCTGAAGAAGATCACTGATGTTCTACTGAGTGTTTCTAAGTGCGGTCAGGACAGGACAATTCAGTGAAGGCGGAAGTAGCCTGAGTATTCAGGTTGAGTGATCAATCTACTGACACTTCGTAATTCTTGAAAGAAAAGGCTACTGAAGATCTGGGACAATATTTATGCTGAGACTCAAGACAGAGATAATGTTTGAAAAGATAATAAAGACAACATTTATACCTGAGCTGAGTTGCACATCACTCAGAGCATTTATGGTACGATGAAGCATTAAAGTCTTGTCAATAACTAGCCGTTTGAAGAACAACCAATAGGATAAAGACACATATGCACAGACTTTGACATCCTCATTAAATATCTGGCGTCTGCGGTCGAAGGCTGCGCCATAAGACTTTTCTCCAAAACAGCATGTTGAAAAGTAAGCGTCACATCTCTAGGCTACCACCTACCTATATAGGAAGATTTGTTTTGATCTCCTCCAACGGATCTATTACAAATCTCTCTAATAAATACAGAAGATCTTGCACCCAAACAAGGTTAACGGGAAATTTCCAAGTCGAGATTTACCAAAGATTCAAACGCTTAAAGCATTCAAGCAAGCAACATTCTGCAAGTTTTAAATTTACCTAGTGTTGTGAGAGAATCTTTTATGTATTATCTTAGCAGTGATAATTCATCCTTATCATCGTATTGATTGTAAGAATTATCACACCTTAGTTGGAAACCTTGAAAGCTAAACCTCTCAAGTTGTGAGTTGGTGAAGTGGGAAGGACTAGGACTTGTAAAACTACCTAAGAGTTAAATTCCCGAGAGAGGAAGGAGCCTGTCGTGCACATTGACACATAAAAATACAAGTATCCAATCCTAAGAGAGGATTGCTCATGTTAAATCAGGATCGTGGATGTAGGAGCTTGAATATCAGAACTACGTTAAACCCCATGTGTGCTGATTTACTGTTTTGCATTCTTAATTGTCATATAATCAGCAAGGCATTCAACATTGCTTTTTGGCTCAGGGAGAATCAATCTTCCTGGCCTGAATTAACGCACAATCCTTAACCACGCTTTTAACGCTAAGTTAAAACATTTTTAGGAAACATAAAACGATAATTCAAGGCTCACACTTCCGCATTTAATCATGCTTGTCCTCCTCTCTCCCCCACCCACACACTGATTCAGACTCGTTTCGGAACCAACAAATAGTATATAACTTAAAAAATACTAAAAAAAAATCAAAATGAAATTTTAAGGAATTGAAACTTGAACCTCTAAGGAGAGAAAATTAAATGTTACCATTTGAGCTAAATCAAATTTGCTAAATGATTTTAAATTTTATAAGAAAAATAACAATTTGTTGGACCAACATTTTAGATAAGTATAGATGAAATAATACTATTTATAAAACTTTATATTATTTTAATAATGCAATGATTAGTGTTAAATCAGCACAAATTAGTGTTAAAATGAACTCTACAAGAAATAATTGAACTATTAAAAAGCCAGATATTTATTACATCTAACCAAATGTCACACGTATGTAGCTAGTATTTTTATTTTGTGAAGTTTCTCTGGTAAATTGAAACCAAATATTAAGGTAAGTTACAAAAAATTCACTAACAAACTTTAAATTATGAATCCAATATAAAAAATAAAAATAAAAAATCTCAGTTTTCGTAATTTAACTAAATAATAAAGTAGAATCGTCCGTCCACGGGTTCCGTTTGGAGCCAACAATCGGATGATATATAAAGGCCAACCGCATTTCGAAATTCTTTTGGATAAGACACAACACTGTCACTCTGTGTGTACTGTGTGCAATCAAGGGAGAGAGGTGCACCACATCATCACCATCTGCAACCCATCCACACACTTCAACCATGGCTGCTCTGCAGCACCTCTCTTCCTCCATCGTCGTTCCTCTGCCCTCGCAGCTTCGTTCGCGATTACATTCCCGCCGCCGCTGTCACTTCATCCCCTCCGCTTCCGCCTCTCGCGAGTCGCAACCGACGGATAATGCCATTACCCGCCGGCAATTGGTAGGTGGCCTCCACGCTGCTGCCGCAATTTCACTCTCGCCGCTAGGTGGCAAGGTATTGGCGGCGGAAGGCCCGCTATCCGAGTGGGAACGAGTTTTCCTCCCTGTTGACCCAGGCGTGGTCCTTCTCGACATCGCTTTTGTGCCTGATGACCCTTCTCACGGTTAGGTTTACTGCACAGACCTTCACCGTTCACAAATGTCCTTTTATTTATCAATATTGTATGAATGCAGTGGTGAATTTATGTATTTTTTATAAACTCGTTAAAATTATCGCTACAGTTAAAGTTGTAAGATCTTTGTTTTGTTAGTTAGTTAAAAGGTTAGATAGATCAGCTTCAGGCCATACAATAATCATATTCATCAGGGAAATGGCTAATTAAGCTGGTGTTTGGTTGGTTTGACAGGTTTCTTATTAGGGACTAGACAAACTATTTTGGAGACAAAAGATGGAGGAAGTACTTGGGCTCCACGTTCCATACCCTCTGCTGAAGATGAAGATTTCAACTATAGATTCAATTCCATTAGCTTTAAAGGAAAGGAAGGTTGGATTATAGGAAAGCCAGCTATTTTGTTGTACACTGCAGATGCTGGAGATACGTGGAAGCGCATACCTTTAAGTTCGTCGCTCCCTGGTGATATGGTAAATAAAGTGGATCTTGCTTGTTTCGCATTTTATCTGTTCATAAAAGTATTTATTTTACCTTACTATCTATCTGGCTTGATTTTTATTTCGTCAAAAGTATTTCTGAAGTTCTATATACACAACTTTGCTTAGTGCTAGAATTCGAGGTCAACAAAAGAATAAATGTTTTATGTTTTTCTTTATTTGATTAATTGTTACCATTAGCATGGAGTTTCAAGCTACCTGCTTACGCTGGGATTTTGTCTCTTGATCATGGAAGATTTTAGCCTTATCATGATACAAAAATTGAAGAATCCATAAGCATCTATGATATCACATCAGGACACTGGAATGCTAAATACAATTTTAATTTATTCAGTAGTTGAATCCTTAGCCCCAACATAGGATCACCGTTATTGATTGACCAATTTAGCAGTTGCCTGAAACTTCAAAATGCTTTCTCACTAGTGGTCTGCACTCTGCACAAAGCAAATATGTTCATAGTACTTCAGTTGAACAAGTATTCAGGGATTCCCAGCTTTTCTTTTTTATCATCTTTTATTCTACGAGTAAGAGATCCTGATCTTGGTAACTCGCACAATCATTGTTGCAGCACATGCCAACATCACAGACTGGCCAACCTTATCTTAGCTATCTATGAGCTTCAGATGCACCTAGTTGCACTCAACCAACAACATTATGTGCCTGCAACTTTTTCTTCCTCCTATTAGTCTTCCTTTTCGTCTTAATTGTCAGTCATTTTCCCTCATCTCTCTATGCTTCAACAACCATAAATATATATCTGGATGCAAGGAAACACAAAGAAGGATAACACTCACTTACACACACTCTGGACTAAGGAAGTGATGATATCTAACTTTCTTAAATTCAGCATCACTGGGATGATGGTAGCAGAAGCAGCATCAAGGTGAGACCTAGATTTTTCAACTCAAACTCTAAGAAAATATGCTGGGACAAGGCAGAACAGGTTCCAGGTCGAGATCCTGAAAGATGGCGAAAAGATGCAGCGGGTAACATTGTTTGCAAACGTCTCCACTCATGTAATGGTTGCCTCTGCTATGAGTATGACCATATCATACTCTCAAATTTAGAAGAAATAAAATTCATTTCTTATGTCCTTATGAGATCACTAGACCTACATATATATACATGAGTCTGCAGCCTAATTTAAGAAATATGGACAGCTAATTCTAAGGAATCAGATCCCTATGATTATGGGATTGATCATAATTACATAAACCTAATAATAGCAAGATATAAAATATAACTTCCTAAAATACATAAATACAATCACTGTTTTGACACTCCCCCTCAAGCTGGTGAATAAGTGTTTTCCATTCCCAGCTTGGATATAATTCTTTCAAAGTTAATGCAATTCAGCCCCTTGGTGAGTATGTCTGCAAGTTGATTCTGAGTGGATACATATGGTGTGCAAATCATGCCACTGTCTAGTTTTTCCTTGATGAAGTGTCTATCAACCTCAATATGTTTAGTTCTATCATGTTGCACCGGGTTGTGGGCTATGCTAATTGCAGATTTATTGTCACAATATAACCTCATAGGTTCATCCCACCTTATCTTCAAGTCTTCCAATATAATTTTCAGCCATAGAAGTTCACATATTCCGTGGGCCATTGCTCGAAATTCTGCTTCAGCACTCGACCTAGCTACTACATTCTGCTTTTTACTCTTCCAAGTCACTAGATTTCCACCAAGAAAGGTGCAATATCCAATAGTTGATCTCCTATCTACCACTGACCCCGCATAGTCCGCATCTGTATATGCTTCAAGACTTACACTCTTGTTTCGTTTGAACAAAATCCCTCTTCCGGGGGTCCCTTTCAAGTATTGGACAATTCTAAGAGCAGCTTGTAAATGTGCTTCCTTTGGTTGGTGCATAAACTGGCTGACTAAACTTACAGCAAAAGCAATGTCTGGTCTAGTGTGAGATAAGTAAATAAGTCTGCCCACAAGTCTTTGATACATTCCCTTGTCCACGGCAATATCCTCCTCCACACTTCCCAACTTTATATTTGGGTCAACAGGAGTACTTGCTGGTTTGCAGGCTGTCTTACCTGTTTCTTTAAGCAAGTCAGTAATATATTTTTGTTGAGATATGAAGATTCCTTTCCTGGAATGAGCCACTTCAATTCCCAAAAAATATTTAAGTCTCCCTAGTGTCTTGATCTCGAACTCCGTGGCAAGGCATTCACTTAACACTTGCTGCTCCTTTTTGTCATCCCCACTTACTATAATATCATCTACATACACCAATAAAATTGTTACTCCCCCTGAAACTGAATGTTTGATAAATAATGTGTGATCCCCTTGGCTCTGTTTGTAGCCCAAACTTGTCATAACTTTGGTGAATCTTCCAAACCATGCTCTTGGGGATTGTTTCAGCCCATATAGAGCTTTTCTTAACTTGCAAACAGTTCCAGCAGCAACCTGTCCGTTGTAACCAGGGGGTAACTCCATGTATATTTCTTCTTCAAGGTCTCCATGTAAAAATGCATTCTTCACATCGAACTGCTGCAGGTCCCAATCATTATTTGCTGCTAATGACAATATTACTCTGACCGTGTTCATCTTAGCAACCGGGGCGAATGTCTCCAAGTAATCAACTCCATAGGTTTGAGTGAAGCCTTTAGCCACTAACCTTGCCTTGTACCGTTCAATGGTCCCATCAGCCCTGTACTTTACTGCATATACCCACTTGCATCCTACTGGTTTTTTTCCAGTTGGTAGGGTGACAAGTTCCCAGGTCCTATTTTTGTTCAATGCTTCCATTTCCACATCCATGGCATGTTTCCATTTCCTGTCAGATAATGCTTCAGATACAGAGGAAGGTGTGTGTGTGGAGTTGAGGTTTGTGAGAAAGGTTTTATGGGTAGGTGAGAATTTTCCAAAGGATAAGAAATTTGATAGTGGGTAAAGTGGTTGTTGGGTGCATGTTCTAGTTCCCTTTCTAAGGGCAATGGGTAGGTCTAGAGTTTGGTCCACCTGTGTTTCTAGATTTTCAGAAACAAACTCATTAGAATCATTGGAGTTTATAGGAGACGAAGGTGTTACCTCATGCAATGGTGCTGGGTTGGATTCTTGGACGTTGCCAAATTCTGGAATGGCCTTTTCTCTCCTTGAATAAACCAGATTTTTCCCAAATTTTCCACCATCAGGTTCAGGTTCAGGTGCAGGTCTTGCTGTTGGTTCAGGTGGTTCAGGTCTTGCTGTTGGTTCAGGTGGTTCAGGTCCAAATGTCATATTTGGAAAAATGAGAGTCTCATCTTCCTCTCTTACATTCTCCCCCTGAAGATGAGGCTGCTTGAAGTAGCTCTCTTGTTCGTTGAAGGTGACATCTCTTGACACATAGAATTTTTTGGATAGGGGGTGAAAACATTTGTATCCCTTTTGTGTGGTAGAGTACCCTAAGAATACACATTTTATAGCCCTAGGGTCCAATTTTCCCCTTTCATTACTATGAACATGCACAAAGGATACACACCCAAATATTCTAGGTCGGAGTTTACTTGTAGGATCCAAGTGAGGGTAGAATGAGGATAGGACTTCCATGGGACTTTTTGAGTCTAAGATTTTAGTGGGTAACCTATTGATTAGATAGGTTGCAGTGAGAAGGGCTTCCCCCCAAAATCTCTTAGGAACATGACTCTGAAAAAGTAGAGCTCTAGTTTGATCTAATAGGTGCCCATTTTTTCTTTCTGCGATCCCATTCTGTTGGGGTGTGTTCACACATGAGGACTCATGGATTATCCCTTCCTTTTGGCAAAAAGAGTTTAGTACAAGGTTAAAGTAGTCCTTGGCATTATCAGACCGAATTCTTTTGATACCCACCCCAAATTGATTTTTAATCATTGAGACAAACCGAAAAAACACGGAACTAACTTCAGATTTTTGTTTCAATAAAAAAAAACCCAAGTCACCCGGGTACAATCATCTATGAAGGTTAAAAACCATTTAGCACCTGAGATATTAGGAACAGAAGCAGGACCCCATACATCAGTGTGAACAAGAGAAAATGGGAAAGGACTTATCTTGTTACTAATGGGAAAAGGTACACGCTTGTGTTTAGCAAGCTAACACACCTCACAATGGAGACTCTCCACATTTAAGGTTTTAAACAAGGAAGGAAAAAGGACTTTTATAACTCGAAATGAAGGGTGTCCTAGCCGGCAATGGTATAGTTGAGCTTTCTCTTTATTGGTCATGGTAGATTCAGATATAAGAGAGTGGCTCTTAGTAGGCAGATTAGGATCCTCCATGTAGTATAGGCCATTCCATTCTCTAGCATGTCCAATCGTCCTCCCCGAGTTCTTGTCCTGCAGTATACATGAGTTACTATGAAAAACAGCATTACATGAGAGATCCTTTGTGAGTTTTTGTATAGAAATCAGATTGGTGGACAGTTTAGGGACGTGAAGAACATTTTTTAATGTCATGGATGGGCTTATTTGGACCTCTCCTTGTCCTGCTGCAGTTATAAGGGTTCCATCTGCTGTGGAAATTTTCTTGTTGCTGGGACATGGGGAATATGTGGAGAAGTATTTGGGTAGAGGGGTCATATGGTCAGTGGCTCCAGAGTCTAATATCCAGTAATGTGTAACTGGTGTATCTGAAACATTAAGCCCAAAAGAAAGTGGAAACTTACCAGAATATGTTAAGGAGCATGTACCTGTGGGCTTCTCCAATTTACTAAGGAAGGATCTTACCCGTTCTATCTCTTCATGATTCTGCAATTCTCCAGCAGCCTGGGATCTGTCCCCAGTTTCTGAAATAGGGTCCATGACCTCCGCCATGACCAAGTGCGATCAAGGTAGAGAGGGTTGCGCTGCAATGAAGGCTGCAACAAGGCTTAAAGGTAGTGCAGCAATGAAGGCTGCAACTTAGGTTTACAGCCACGGTCAGAAACTCCCAAGGATCAGGAGCTCTGATACCATCTCAAATTTAGAAGAAATAAAATTCATTTCTTATGTCCTTATGAGATCACTAGACCTACATATATATACATGAGTCTGCAGCCTAATTTAAGAAATATGGACAGCTAATTCTAAGGAATCAGATCCCTATGATTATGGGATTGATCCTAATTACATAAACCTAATAATAGCAAGATATAAAATATAACTTCCTAAAATACATAAATACAATCACTGTTTTGACACATACCTTTCTCAAAAGGTGGTGAGTCTGTGAAAGAGAATTGTCAAATTCTTCAAACCAGAGTAAATAGGTTGAAATCCAACCAGAATGGTCTTGACCAAAGATTTCTGAAAGGTTACTCCTGTGACATTAAGTTTAGTGATGAAGAACTTGACATAATTGAAATGGCCGTTTATGGCAGTGTAACTCGACCAGGGAGGAAGTGTGTTGTTGGGAGTATTAGTGCATTGATTGGGAAACACAACTCCAAAGATAGCATGATCACATGCAACTCAGCAGAAAGTTGATTGGAACCCAATAGTTGTGATGTATCCTGTCACACAATAAAGTGTATATAGAAGAGGAAGTTTAAAATCCCATTTTCACTGTAATGTTTTAATTTGGATTCTATATTTGACTCTATGAAAAAACCTTGATTTGTGTGATCTTTTTTTTTAATCTATCTGCAATTCTATTTTCTATATACACTAGAATGAACGTGTCTTGTCAAGTGATAGCACACCATTAAGCTTACTTTTTTTATACTCGGTATCCGGTCCAGGACTGACTAATCCAGGGGACCTATAACCCACCGTCCACAAGCGGGAGACCTCATTTCAAACTAAAGCAAAGCTCTGTATGGATTGGCCCATCTCAGGAATTGATTTCTCCTTGTGCATTTCGAACTTGAGACCTAGAGAGGGGCATGATCCTAAGTCCCAAGCCCTTACCTCTAGGCCAAACCGTTGGGGGTTACCATTAAGCGTATTTACTAGATGCAATAATTATTTTTATTAAATGAAGAACCATATAAATGGTAGAAGGACTACACATATGTGTCCACGTAATCTTGGAGTTGAAAAAACCAAGTCTTTAAGTGGAACTCCTTAAAAAAAGATTTTTATCTATCTCTAGTAAATCACTCTTTTTCTTCTATCATTATGGCAGCCATGCCAGAAAAAACAGGAAGGCAGTTACGATTAGACTATACAAGGAATCATAAGATCAGTAACTACTAATAGTTTAAATTATCTAAGGACCTGAGATTGCAAAAATTATTCTTATCTTATTTCTGTCCCAAGGTGGTTGTAGTATCAATTGCTGCCAGAGGGGATTAACTTGTTTTTTGTTGCTAGATTCAGCATTGTGTTCAAGTTGACTCATCTCTGGATATTAAGAAATATGATGTCATTAATTTCATTTTAAGTTTTATGAAATGATTGTCATCCATCATCATACATTTACTCTTCTGAATGACAGGAAAGCCATCCCACGATCTAAGCAAGATGGATTTTTGTTTGATCATTTCAGGTATACATACAAGCTACTGGAGATAAAGGTGCTGAAATGGTAACTGATCAAGGTGCAATTTATGTAACATCAAATGGAGGATATAATTGGAAAGCTGCTGTGCAGGAGAGTGTTTCAGCTACTTTAAATAGGTTAGTTTGATCAAAGCTCATTCGCACTGGGAGATTTGCTAAATAGAATTTTCCAGCTTCCCAAATCCACACACTTGTTCTAATATAAATATCTCATATGTTTTCAAATTAACTTAATTCATATTTTCCGACCTTAAAATATATAGCTTACTATTGTATTACTGTCATTACCCGACATATTTTTTCTATAGCACGACTAAAAAAAGATGTTTTATTTAAGCTCACAATATGAGTTCACAAAAAAATTCTTTTTCAACTAGGTAACATAACAAGCCGTAAACTTACACTTATCTGGATGATTTTTATTTTTTTTCAAATGGTGTACTGCTACAAGAAAAATATACTTGTCAAGATTACTGGTTCCCATATATTCTTATAAAAAAATTGAAGCTAAATTCATATTCAAGCAACCATGTTGAGTGATCCAGAATAAATGGTGATAAATTGATTGTTTATCTAGGCCATCCGTTATGCTTTGCTATACTATTAATTTTCTTTAGTGCCATGTCTTTTCATTGGGCTTGGAATCATGACATTCAATTTCTACCCTTCTCATGACCACCAAATTTCTGGCTCCTTCATCTCATCTATTCGACTTAGATATCTTATGCAATTAAATTTCTCTAATGCCCTAGATATATTGTAGTCAGTGCATCCATTGTTTATACCCCACACAAGTCCAACAGTAAGTATGTGGCTTTCTGTCTCATCACTCACACACGTTTTTGGATTGGCATCTGTATCTTTATTGTATTGTTGTGAATATTTAGTTCTCCCTTGTTTATTTACTGAGGGAAAAGCATGAACGATGATAATATTATCTGGGTCTGTGTGTAATAGTTACTTCTGTGTACCCATTGCTGTTGCAGAACAGTTTCGAGTGGTATCAGTGGTGCCAGCTACTATACAGGCACATTTAGTACTGTGAATCGCTCACCAGATGGAAAATATGTTGCTGTTTCAAGTCGTGGTAACTTCTATCTGACATGGGAACCAGGTCAGGTAAGATTTTGCCGCAGCATTTGTGTGCATTTGTTGATCCTGTAATTAATATACTTTTTCAGATGTCTCTTTTACTTCTTTATGCATGAAAGATTTTTTCTTTTTCTTTTTAATCATGGTTCATAGTCGCCTATATTCAACTTATATTGTCACAATAAAATCAATTGCTTTTGTATGGGCAACATTCTTGAGGAGATGTACAAAAGCTTACTATGGTGTTAATGTTCATGTAATATCTCAGCCATACTGGCAGCCACATAATAGGGCTGTGGCAAGAAGAATTCAGAACATGGGCTGGAGAGCCGACGGTGGCCTTTGGCTTTTAGTACGTGGTGGGGGATTATATCTCAGCAAGGGCACAGGGGTGAGTTAATTGACTTGCTATATTTTTTATTATTATTTTAAACGTATTTATTAGGCCCTGCCACCCTGATGTAAAATCAACATCACCTAGCACTCTCATACCATGTTGGTTAACCAGCTCTTCTAAAAGCTTATTGCTCTGTTAGAGAGAAAAATATCATTTTGTATTAATATCTTAAATGACCTGATATATTTTATTCTCTTTACACGTGCACCTTGCTTATGTCCAAATGGGGTACAAGTCATGTTCCTATAATGCCTTAGTATGCTAAGCGTGTAGAATATCTTCCTGTGGATTTTTGTGACGTGGTAATAGGCAACATTTATTTTCTTTTGGGGCTACAATTCGTATTGCTGAAAGATTATCATCTACATTCAATTTATATATGAAGTAGCTTCGTCCATATGGTGAATCTTCATTCAGCATTCATCTGCAGCTTATTAATATGCTAGGATCAGATCATGTTAATTACTCCAAGTATAAAGACTTTTTTTTCCTATATTTGTCTTGCTCATATTTACAGTCTCCAGTGATCTTTTCATGGTATTAAATTTTAATTTACCGATTAAGGGGGTCACTATGCAATCAACATAAATAGTCTGATGAGATTTTTTGAAGCATTAAAGTGATGAAAATCTCGTCTCAAATATCTTATTCAATGAAGCTATATAGTGGCATTTTCTATTTCCTTATCTGCAGTATGCTGTACCAAAATTCTTTTGCCAGTTTACTTCTTATGAACAAATAATTATTTCTTAGTTTTATTATTATTAATATTTACTTTGATCTTACTACCTCTCATTGTTCATTGACATCCCTTTCACTTTAAATGACTTTTGTTTTCTATTACTTGCAATTTTCAATATTGCAGGTAACTGAGGAATTTGAGGAAATCCCAGTACAGAGTCGGGGATTTGGTATTCTTGATGTTGGATATCGGTCACAGGTATATTTTTTAAATGGAAAAAGTATAAAAAATTGCACATTTTACTCTAAAAATACAAAGAGGGGCAAGTGTGCAAAAATTATAAATTTTGCATACTCAAAATAAGACTAAGAATAAGCGTGCAAATATTATAAATTTGTATATTCGCCCCTCTTTGTAATTACACTCTACAAACTGCTCTTCTATGTAACCGACCCATTTTTAAATCTTGTGGATGAATTGATGTTTAATGTCTGAGAGTAGCTAAGATGGTCCTTTAATGTAATACAAGAATCTAGATTAGATCCAAGAATCATAGTAATTCAATCTATGCCTGTTTATAGGATATAGGCACAATAACAAAAAGTGTAACCAAGGTTATGTTTCATATTGCAAAAGTACAATACCCATGACTATATCAAGTTTCTTTTTATATATGATATAGGCGTACAGACTTCTTTCAAAATCAAGATTCGTCACTGTAATTAGCATTGATATACTCTTTCGACATTTAGTCCAATGCCTTACTTGTTCTTGTTCTGCTTTCAGTGCATTATTAAATAATAACATTGCTTCAAGTAGAGAAGCATTACCGGTTCCTCGAAAATATAATTCTCAGATGAGAGAAGCATATGATTTTTTTCACGTGGAAATAGAATTTTTTATAGTAAAGATATATTTGGAGCAGACACTGATTCTCTGGCATATCTTGTGTTAGCTTTCAGTGATAGTCTTTTAGGTACTTAATTTTATGATCCATTACATGTCCTCATTTGGGAAAGAAATCTGTAGCACTCTGGATCATACTTTTGATCACATGATCTTCTGGAAATGATGGAAACTTGTGTAAATTCTTCCATATAATTACAGAACCCCTGAATGCAGTCACAAACAAGATATGTTCATCATTAATAACCATGCTATGATAAATCATAATAAATTGTGTTGATGTTGTTTATCATGTAACTAATGAAATTTGCAGGATGAGGCTTGGGCTGCTGGTGGAAGTGGCATTTTGCTAAAAACCAACAATAGTGGCAAGACCTGGATTCGTGACAAAGCAGCCGACGACATTGCTGCCAATCTTTATTCTGTAAAGTAAGCTCAATTCTTTCATCAACTCACACACACGCAGAGTAATGATACGGAGCCTGATTGTACATGGTATAAGTAATTTATGCTGATGTTGACTCCATATCAAGACCGTACATATATATGAGAGAGGGAGAGAGAACCAATCAAAATTTCAAATCTTTGGCTCATCACATGTGATTGGATTAGTTACAAGTTGGGATTTGGTAATTGGATGCAGGTTTATAAACGACAAACAAGGATTTGTATTAGGGAATGATGGAGTGTTGCTCAAGTTTCTAGGATGAAGCCCACAGCTTGCTGTTCACTTCAATCTTTTGTCTCTATAACCTAAAATATCAACTGCCAGATGAGTTCATTTTGTTTCTCCCTCACTTTTTTTTTGTTCTTGTAGCTATTGAACATACCTTCATTAAAGTGAGATATAATACATATATATATATATATATACATTTATGTGTCTGTATCTATACCAAATGACTGTTTTTCGACACGTCAAATTGCCCATAAAATTATTTCTTCCTCATTCCGACAAATATGCATACTGTATATTCTGAAATATTATTAAAAGAATAACAATAGGGTTTTTTTTTTCGAAAAGAAATATAATAAGTATTTTTGTTATAACTATTTAGGCAGTATTTTCATATAGTTTATTAAAATTACAAATTCTTGTATGCACTTGAATTTTAAATATTTTTTAATAAGTATATTAAAAGCTAGGAATATTGTTGATTACTTAGAGTATTATTGATTACTACATGGAGTGTTGTTGATTCCCATTTAGAATATTGATGTATTGTTGATTATCGTTTGGGATATTGAGATACTATTGATTACTGTTTAGAGTATTGATTTAAACACAAGTGGCTGCTAAGAAATGCAGGTGATCACAATATAGTTTTAAAATTACTACAAGGACTTTTACGTCACATCTTACTTCAAAACTTATCAAATATACAAAGTTGGTAATAACTTTATGTGGTAATTGATATTTAACATTAGAGGATATAAATTTTGTAAGTAAAATTCATATAATGTTATAAGAAAAAGTAATATATAGAAAAAAAAATCACTTGATAGAGTGTAATATGTAGATATATAAGAACAAAAGTTACTATTCAACCTAAAAATTATAAGCGTTGGGAGATGTGATTATTTATGTAAAATGAATAGTGAAAATTATGTAACATGGCCATTTCTTTTAATGGGTAATAAATTAAAATATCGAGTCATCATAAAAATTTTCTCTTACCAAGCAAGGTAAGATCAGAATACAAATTCATATTATGACTCTTATCTTGAATAACAAGCAGCATCTTAAATAAAAATGAATGAACAAATATTATGGAAAAAATTATTTACAATAGTTAAAGGTTTAATTTAATAATAAGTGTGAATATATTAAGTGAATAAGGCGAGTACTTTAGTCAGTTAATTAAGATCGAATGAAGTCAAATGTCAGATCAAAGACCAAGTAACGGAGGTGGCGAGCAATTAAGTCTTCTAGTTGCTCACCCCTTATCTTATAGGGGGAAACAACTAGTTTAAGTTGTTCGCCCCTTACCATGTAGTATTATTCATCTGTGATGACCAAGAGAAATAGTTGATTTCAAGTAACCAAAGATGCATGTGGTGACCAACTACATAAATCAGGGTTGTTTAATTGTTAAGTCATAAAATTAGCTTTATCCCATAAGGACACATGTCATTAGCAGGATAAAAAGGGCCTAGATGAGTGTCACCTCCGACTTTTAAAGGTGGTATAAATACATGCAATCTCCATTAGTGGAGGAGAGGACTTCCTTACCACACGAGTATACAAGAAATTTTCCTACTTTTAAACTTAATTACTAATCAAGTTTATATTGTATAGTCTTCATTATCAGCCATATAATCCACTTATTTGTATAGATTATCATACATGGGCACTCGAAGAAGAGTTCGAACCTTCGATTCATAGACAATCTACAAAGTTGTTTTTGGAGTTCTTCAAATAAATTTGAAGATATAAATAAGATTGTTGGGTGAAGACTTGAAGTTATGTCTCGAGAGAATTCTCATTCATAGAGATGGCAAAATGATCTACCCCATAGCTACCTCCTGACCCGCTCCGTATAGGCTAGCTTCGCCCCGTCCTATCCTGAAAATGGGGCAGTCCCACCCCGCCCTACGCATAGGCAGGGCAGACATGCGTTTGCATTTTACTGTCCCGCCCCATAGTATATATTAAATAAATATACATTATTTTATAATATATAAAATACACTCAATGTATAATATTTTATGACATATAAAATAAATTTATATATAGTATTTTATAATATATGAAATAAAATTTTAAAATTATATCATTTAATTATTTATTGTAACTATAATTTAAAATAAATCTAAAATTATTTTTGTTGAATATGATTTGATAAATTTGATGCATCATTTTTATTTTAATACAATTTTTTATTTATCTAAATTACATATATAAATATAAAATGTTATCTTTTAGCATATAGTATGTATAATATGTTGCAGGATGAAGCAGTGTGGGGCAGATATGCCCCGCGCAGGGCAGGTATGGGGGTGTGTCACAACATTTTGCCCCACAACGGGGCAGAGAGCAGGGCGGGGCGGTGGGGCAGAGGCGTGGGGCAGTCATTAGTATTTGGATACTCGTCTTGCCATGTCTCATTGCCATTCCTACTCATTCACGAACATCATCTCGGGGTCAAGCTACCCGATGGATGATGTTTAAAGTTCCTACACCTGCTTATTGAACAGGCACTACATTGGCGGAGGTAAACAAGCAACCTGTCAAACCAAAAGGCACACAAGTCATAAAAATTATTTTGGAATGCTCTCAAACTATTATAGAACTTGAATCCTCTATACAAAGTCAAGAGGACATAAAAAGGACGTTTGTGGTGCCACGAGCAATTAGAGACAACAAGTACAACTAGTTCCATCGGAAACACGACGTGCAACAGAGCATGTAAGGGACCTCATTTCTCATTATGATAACAAGAACGAAGTTGATAGCAAGGATGAAAATATTCCGCTATTTTTCCCAAATATCCATAATATATTCATTTTTCGTAGTCACCAATATCAATATTGGGTAGAAACGATATTTTCATAATATCCATAAAAATATAAAAAATATCAACAAATTAAGAGCTACACTTGCGTAAAAATTTCTACGGTATAAATCTTTCTAAAAATAAATTTAAAAAAAGGAATTGTCGGTCGTACCCTTATATTCTTTTTGGTGATGGCTACTCCCTTTTTCGCTAATGTTTCGCTGCTCTCATTTTCGCTAATGGGAATATGGGCGCTCGTAAAGTTTTTTTTTTTTTTAGTTTATTTATTTTTTTATTTATTTGAAAATTATATATTAATTTGATAAAATTCAAATAAATATAGTAACACACAATTTTATTTTGTAGTAATACACATTCGATATTACAGTAACACACATTTGCTTTAATCGTAACACAAATTTTCTCCGAGTTTGTGTTACTATATGAGCAAATATGTGTTACTTTAAGGACAACATAAGTTTTTATATGAATAAATACGTGTTTCTTACTTATTAATCATCCCCTTAAAATCTAGATTTATTTAATCATGTAGTAATATATTTTATATGTGTTATTATATGAAAAATTAATTATTTCTATAAAAATAAATAATACATTTGTGATAAACTAATATTTATTCTTATAGTAACACAAATTTATTCTTTATATAATATAAAAATAAATGAATGTATGTAAAAATAATAACACTTTATATGATAGTATAACATTTGCTCTAATTGTAATACACATTTGCTCCTTATTTTGCATTACTATATGGCAAACATATGTTACTTTAAGGATAAAATGAGTGTTTATAACAATAAATATATGTTTCTTATTTATTCATCATCCCCTTAAAATCTAGGTATATTGAATCATGTAGTAATACATTTTTTACTATTTTATATGTGTTATTATATGAAAATAATTTAATTTTATAAAAATAAATAATATATTTGTGAAAAACTAATATTTATTCTTGTAGTAACACATATTTTA
>JAPKLY010000104.1:374815-524207 GCA_026898435.1 Prunella vulgaris
TAATATTTATTCTTGTAGTAACACATATTTTACTCTTTATATTATATAAAAAATATTTATTCTATAAAAATAAATTAATATATGTAAAAAAAATAACATTTTATATGATAGTAACATACATTTGCTCTAATTGCAACACATATTTGCTCCTCATTTTGTGTTACTATATGGACAAATGTGTGTTACTATATGGACACATGCATGTTACTATAAGGATAAAATACAATTTTATATGAATAAATATATATTTTTTAATTTAATCATTATATCTTGAAATCTAGATATATTGATTCATACAATAACAATTTTTTTACAATTTTATATGTGTTATTATATAAAAAAAATTATTTCTATAAAATAAATAAATATTTGTGAAAAAATAATATTTTTCTTATAGTTACATACATTTTACTCTTGTATTATATGAAAAGTTATTTATTTTATAAAAATGAATGAATATATATAAAATAACAACATTTAATATAATAGTAACACAAATTTTATCTTTCAGTAATACACATGTGTCTATATAGTAATACAATCTGGAAGGAAAATTTTAAATTTGCAATATAATATTACTTGATTTTTTTTAGCTAATAAATTAATTAAAAAATTATATAATTAAAAAATAGAATTAGGGTAAAAGAAATAAGCAACAGTCATACCATACCAGTTACCACTACACCGCGAGGCCGCCGCCAAACTAAGCCTGGAACTTAAAGGGCATGCGTGTCCTTTTAATTATTTTTTAATCTATTTTTAGAAATTTATACCGTATAATTTTTTATATAAGTTTTTGTCCCAAATTAATATTGGTCTGCAATATTAATATCACTTATTCTTTTCACAAATTAAACCAAATATAGTTAAATATCGAAAGATATCGAATTTTTTTGAAAAAAATATAAAAATAGTGTACATATATAAATTTATCACAACTATAAAATAATTCAAACTCGATACCGATATTTTCAACCTTGGTTGATAGTAAAAAAGTTTATCGATGTAACGAGAAAATCAAAGAAAAAGTCCATGATCGTTTGGGACCACATTTGGGGCGAGCAACGAGCCTGATGGATAAATTAAGCCATAGTACTCCTCGAAGCAGTGTGATGGAGCACTTGAGAAATCATTCATAGGGCCAGCGAGCAGCAGTTGCTCATCCATCTCACAGTACTGAGGTGTCAGATCTGCCTCCTCGATGGCCTATCCATGAATGATTGAGAAGGTCTGCAATGAACATACTAGGCCCACATAGGGCGAGCAACTACAAAAACCAGTTAGAAAATCTATGCAGAGTGAGGGATTGAATGAAGTTGCTTACATTAGACAAGAATTCTTGAACAGCCTCCCCATACAGTGGTTCCTGATGATGCACTAGCAACGATGAAGAAAGCTATCGAAAAATTACCAATAGAGTTAGTTGCTCGCTCAGAGTGGAATCTTGCAACACGTTTGCTTGTATCTCCACTATCTCCAACTATCTTGGGAGCTCCAATTCAAAAGAAAATCCAGTTCCCAACTACCAACTTAATGAGGGAAAATCTGATTTGAAAGTGCACATCTTTAAGTACAATGATTATATGATCTCGATGGCTGCCTCAGACACCACTCAATGTCGGAATTTTCCACCCACATTTGGGGATCGTGCTTATAGGTTGTTTTTCTCGGTGGCCCCAACTTCAATCAACTCATTTAATTCCAGGTAATATTTAATTGCTACAATTACAAATCTATTTGATTTGAAGTTTTGATGTTTGAATTATTTGTTCGTCTTTCATATGTTCCTTTTTTTTGCATGTTCTTAATATTATGATGTTCGAATTATTTATTTATCTTTTTTATGTTCAGTTTTTTGCAGGTTCGTATTAAGATCGTTGTGTATACATCGTAAGTTATTTTACACCATAAGTTATTTATAATTTTTAAAAGAATATTTTAGAGCATAATATTGTGTAGAGAGGTGGCAAACGGGCCAGTCCTGTCCAATTCAGTCCGGCCCATTGGGTCAAACCATATTCATGGGCTGGGCCGAATCATTTTTTAACCGGGCCTATAAAAATTGAGCTAGCTCAACCCAAATATCGGGTAGTTCGTGCCGTCCCATCTGGCCGGGTCAAAATTGCAAGTTGCAAGTGGGTCGGCCTGGTCCTCCGTGCCAAGTCATATTCACGGACCGGGCCGACCCATATTACAATCGACCTATAAAAATTGAACTCAGTCCAGTCCAACCCAAATATCGATTAGGCCGGGGCGAAATTGCCCGCTCTAATATTGTGTATGCGTTGTGCATATGTGCATATTTTTTAGTAACTTAATTTATTTGCTATAATATTTTGTATGTGTTGTGCATGTGTACATATTTTTTAATTATAATTTCTTTGATATAATATTATGTATGAATTGTATATGTGTACATATTTTTTAATTACTTAATTTATTTATTTTAGATCAAATGTATAATATTATTTTATATAAAAAAGTTAGTTTTTGGAATATACGAAAGATCGTATTATAAGGAAATTACAATACTACGAGATGATTATTTTTCAAAATTATTTACAGATCTAATCATATTTTGTTATTATCATAAGTGACTAAATCTTATTCCATTTTTATTTTATTTAATAAAAAAGTAAAATTAAATCTTATGAAATATTATGTCTTGACTTTTTTTTTATCTAATTCTCTTTTGTTATTATCATTGAAAGAGTTATTAAATTTTATGATATTATTTTTTTAATCATAACAAAATAAACCTTATAAATATTATGTTTTAAAATTTTTTAATAATATTCTTTTTAATTTTTATGTTTCTAATTTTCTTTAAAAATACTTATATGATTCTACAAGTGGAATAAAACAAAATTTTCTTGATTTTCTTTAAATAAAATAAAATAAATCTTAAACATTTCTTGATTTTCTTCAAATATGACAAACTAAAATTTATATTTTTTTTTATAATTTTGACCCTATATCTTATTTTTGAGAAAATTACAAAATGATCACAAAATTGACAATAATTACAAATTAGTTGTGCAGAAAAAAAAATTATGTGCAGAAAAAAATTATACTCCTATTCAAATATTGTGAACCAATTTGTAAATATAACCATTTTTTAACCAATATACATATGTCACTATATTTTTAAATATCAATTGTATATCTTAATTTTTAAACTTTTATGAATTTCAATTTAATTTTTACTTTTATATCAAATCTTTAATTTATTGAATACTATTTTTTTATTAATCTCAGTTTAATTATTATTTATTTAATTTCAATTTCATTATAATTTTTATAAATCATTTGTACATCTAATCATATTATTTAATTATTAATAATACTCCCTCAATCCCATTACTTTTTAAAACACCAATTAAGGTAAAAGTAAAAAAGTATACGTGGTCTGTCGGACCAACCGGGCCCGGGCCAAATAGGCCCGATTCTTTTCGGACATATAATTTTGATGTATAGCTTAGGGGTGGACATCGGTTCGGGTTTGTCGGGTTCGGGGCCAAAATTTTGGGTACAATATTTAGAAACCCGACCCAAACCTGATTTAGCTCGGGTACCCAATTTTTTAAATTTATTTTCTTTTTATTAAAATAACATGGTTTCATGGATACAAATACAATATTCCATAAATAATACTTGTAACATGAAAATATTGAATGCAAAAGTTCAATGTATCGTAATTAATTTGAAATTGATTGTTGTAATTCTATAAAAAATTTAACCTAATACTGGAGATAATTAAAGATATTTTAATATTATTAAAGATTTTCTAATATTACTAAAGATTATTAAGTTGTAAATTAATCTAGTAAAGTAATCTATTGAAGTCTAAGTAAAAAAAAAAGTAATTTACTCAAGCCGTGAATAATTCAATTAGGCTAATTTTTTTTAAAATCTAATATTATTAAAAAATAAATATATTTTTTAAAAATTTCGGGTACCCAATCGGGTAATTCGGGTTTGAAAAAAATACCCGATCCCGAACCCGTAATCATATTTTGTTAGAGTAGGTTTCTTGTGAACTCGAGTTCACATGAACTCGTATCACTATTATGTATAATCATTATCAATGTTATTCATATATACTATCACTGTTATAAAAATATATTTATTTTTTTAACAATGATAATATATATGCATAACAGTGATAGTGAATATACATAACAGTAATAGTGTATACACATGACAGTGATAATTGATAACTCGAGTTCACCGTGAACTCGAATTTATAC
This sequence comes from Prunella vulgaris, assembly GCA_026898435.1. Taxonomy (NCBI): domain Eukaryota; kingdom Viridiplantae; phylum Streptophyta; class Magnoliopsida; order Lamiales; family Lamiaceae; genus Prunella; species Prunella vulgaris. The sequence continues at coordinate 379,066 of JAPKLY010000104.1, forward strand.
AAGTTTTTGTCCTTTTGTTTTGTTACTATCATGAGTAACTAAATCTTATACTAATTTTTTATTTTTTAATCATAACAAAATAATTGTTATGAAATATTATGTCTTGAATTTATTTATCTAATCCGCTTTTGTTATTATCATTATAAGAGCGGCTAAATATACTGCTAAAAATTAATTAAATAACAAAAATATTAAAAAAATTATGTTACAGATACAATTTCTATTTTATACTGTGAAATTTGTGGATATAAATACTAGTAATTATATATTCACATAAATATTAAAGTAAGTAAAATTATATATATATATATACATATATTTTGACGGGTAAAATAATACACATATATATATATATTTTAAATAAAAAATAACATATATATTTTGGAAAGAAAAGATGGGCCAATATACGGAAAATTGCAGCCCAACAACAATAATTTGAATTTAAAATCCACTGATAAAATATAAAATAAGGAAAGGGAAATTGGAAAAATCTGCTCTGCAGAAAAGTGAAACCCTAATATAAAAGAGCCGCGCGCACGCATAAGCAGTTCCTCTACTCAAAAATATCTTCTCCGCATTAAACCCTAATCAATTTTTTAGGGTTTTGCCGGTCTCTCCTCCTTATAACCAGCACGTCGCCTCACTTGGCAGTGCCCTCTCCCCACCCGTTTCTTGTTTTCCTTCTTTCTTCACAACTTTGTAATGGGTAAATCTGCCAAGAAATCTGTCTCCAAGGTGAGCAAAATCGTTGCATATGTCGTATACTTCTAAGAAATTCGTTTGTTTTTTGTTGGGTTCGGCCAACTCCTTTGATTATCCGTTTTTTTTTTTTCAGGTTGATGCGGCTGCTGCTGTCGTTGCTCCCAGCAAGCCATTGAAGAAAGGTACCTTTTTTTTTTTTTACAGAAGTTATTGACTAGATTTGTTCTTTTTGTTTTGTTGTTCATCTCTCTTATTTTGGTTTTGATTTAGTTTCGATTTTGATATGTTTTCGAGGATTTATTTCTGCTTGGTCGTGTGTTCTTGAGTTTTGTGTTGATTTTTCTGGAATTGACCTGCCCTTTCGCTCTGATTCTGGAATTTTTTTTTGAGTGCGCTAATTACTAGTGTTCTAGGATTAGTTGGTGATTAATGGTTATGTTATTGTTTCTTTCGTGTACTAGGCAAGAGAGAAGCAGAGGACGTAATTGATAAAAAAGTTGTGAGTGCTAAGAAGCAAAAGGTTGAGGTGAAGAAGAGTGAGGTCAAGCCTGAGAAGAAAGTTCCCAAAAAGAAAGCTGATAGCTCTTCGGACGACGACTCTTCGTCTGAGTCTGAACAACTTCCCAAGGTTTGATGCTCATTCCTTGCTTATGTTACTTTAATGTTGTTCTCTGTTTTTCTTTCTTTTGAAATTCTTGAACTTCCTGTCTTAGTTTATGTTTGATTTTTTTTTGTAACTTTTACCAGGCTAAGGCACTTCCTGCCAAGAATGGTAAGGTGGATTCAGATTCTGACTCCGATGACAGCAGTGGTTTAGAGAAAGCAAGTGCGCCTAAGAAGGCACCTGCAACTGCAGCAAAGAATGGGCATGCAGCTCCCAAGAAGAAAGATGAATCAAGTGATGATTCATCTGATGATGAAACTAGCTCCGATGAGGATGTTGCTGCAGCAAAGAAAGCACCTACAGCTCCACCTAAAAAGGCCCCTGCTGCTGCTGCTAAGAAAGCTTCGAGTAGTGATGATTCTGACTCTGAAGATGAGTCAGACGAAGATGAAGTTGTTCCAGCAAAGAAAGCACCTGCTGCTCCACCTAAAAAGGCCCCTGCTGCTGCCGTGAAGAAAGCTTCTAGTAGTGATGATTCCGACTCTGAAGATGAGTCAGATGAAGATGAAGTTGTTCCAGCAAAAAAAGCTCCTGTAGCTACCCCAGCTTCTGCAACCAAGAAGAAGAAAGAATCAAGCAGTGAATCCGACTCTGAAGAAGAAACTAGTTCTGATGAGGATGTTGCTGCAGCAAAGAAAGCTCCAGCAGCTCCAGCTAAAAATGGTGCTGTTGCTGCAAAGAAGAAAGTTGAGTCGAGCAGTGATGATGAAAGTTCTGATGAAGATGCTGCTCCTGCTAAGACTGCACCAAAGGCTGTTGTGAAGAAGGATGAATCCAGTGATGAATCTGAGTCGGATGATGATAGCTCAGATGAGGAAGTAAGTTCATTTTGCTGAATTTGTTTACTGTATCTGTGAATTTTGTGATTTGCTGTATTAACTTCAGATGATATTGTCTGATGAGTAGTTGCTACTGAACTTGCATATTCACTCAACAAAGCATAACTAATGTGTTCAAATGTTCTTCTATTCTATGTTTTGCAGGAAGCCCCTAAAGCTGCCACTGTAAAAAAGGCAGCTGCCAATGTAACCCAGGTACTACTGCTCTCTTGGGTCTTTGTTTGAGTTCTTTTTTCTTCTCTAGTTTCTTAACAAGCTTCTTAATAAGCTTTGGTTGTTAACTTTTTATGTATGCTAGATACTCACATTTATGATTATATGTGATTTACTTATTAGAGATTTTCTTTACAGGCAAAGAAGTCATCTTCTGATGATGACAGTTCTGAAGAAAGTGAGGATGAAGAACCTCAGAAGAAAAAGATCAAAGCCCCTGTATGTAATCAAAGATTTGTCATTTCATTGCAAGTGATAAATGTATTATGATTCAATCATGCACTGACAGTTTTCTTGTTGACAGGTTGCTGCAAAGGAAAGCAGCAGTTCAGAGGAGTCATCTGAAGAAGACTCATCAGAGGAGGACGAAGATGAAAAGCCTTCCAAAATTGCAAAGAAAAAAGTGAGTGCCACTGACTGCCTGTTATGAGATCATCTCTTGTGATTCCCTATGGATCTGAGGACTACTACACAGTTCTTTGTTAGCTTTCAATTTTGATAATTGATTTTATACGTATACGTCTATTTATCCGTTCATGATCAATGTTTATGGCCTCTTGCTGTTCTTGTGTATACCTCTTTCTTACAAAATTTTGACTTTGTTGATCTTGGATACAGGAAGGTGATGTTAAAATGATGGATGCTGAGAAGACTGTGAGTGATGTTTCTCTGATTTCCTTTGCATTTGCTAGTACACTTGGATTACTTAATGATCAACATATAACAATTGATTATATGATATTCTGCAGCCCAAGACCCCTTCGACTCCCAAACCTGCCCAATCAACTGGCACTGGCACAAAAACTCTTTTTGTTGGGAATCTATCCTTCCGAGTTGAGCAAGCTGACGTGTGAGTTGCTGATCTTGAACAATTCTAATTGGTTGTCTTTGGTCAATATTCTCTTGACTTTTTGTATTATTTCAGTGAGAATTTCTTCAAATCTGCTGGAGAAGTTGTTGATGTTCGCTTTGCTCTTAAAGATGGTGAGTTTAGGGGCTTCGGCCATGTTGAGTTTGCTACTGAGGAAGCAGCCGAGAAGGTAAAATGAAACTTAACTTTATTAATCACATCTAATTCTATCTTTTGGCAAGTAGTGATTTATATGTTATGTGTAATGTTGTCTTTCTGATAGCTTCTCTTGTCAACTTGCTGATTTGGCTGTTCTTCGCAACTCTTTTTTTTTTTTTTTGGTTAAATCTGGAAGAGTATTACTTTATCATTATCTTGTTGATGTTTTTATTACCATGTTTTGTCTAACCTTTTTTCAACTTAAATGTTCCTTCATTGCATACTTTAAAGTTAAGAGGGGAAGAGAGATGAAGCTTGTTTACTGCTCGCACATGGTTGTGGCTATAATAAATAGAATATATTTATATCTGGGTTTTGACTTGATACAATGGTTTAAATAGATGCTTTATGTCCAGTGTTTGTGAGTTTTGTTAACAAGTAATAATTCATCTGAAAATTCTAGTATTTAATCTTCTCTCTGATTAACTAGGCTCTGCGGGAATTAAATGGCCAAGAATTGTTTAATCGTTCTGTGAGGCTTGACCTTGCAAGGGAAAGGGGAGCATACACACCGTTTAGTGGGTATGACTGCATTCCTTCTACTATGACCATCTCCTTATTTCAACACAACTAATAAAATATATGTTTTTGTCTAGTGGCAAAGAAACACAATCATTCCAGAGAGGAGGAGCTCCTCAGGGACAAACTGCATTTATTCGTGGTTTTGACAGAAACAGCAGTGAAGACCTGGTATGTTGATAATACTCTCATAATCAATGTCTATGAGATTATGGCATTTATACATTGCCAATTCTATACTTGGTTTCCATTTTCTTGACAATTTAATGGTACAAATTACAGATTAGGAGTTCTCTTGAAGAGCATTTTGGTTCTTGTGGTGAAATCTCAAGAGTTTCTATCCCGAAGGACCCAGAGGGTGGTGTTAAAGGGTTCGTCTTCTCCCCACCAAAAAATAGAAATTCTTACACTTCAAAATCTCCTGGTTTCACTAATGATAATGTACCTCATTGTATTTGTGTTCACAGGATAGCGTACATGGATTTTAAGGAGCCTGATGCATTTGCCAAGGCTTTGGAACTAAATGGATCTGAATTTGGTGAAGCCACTTTGTATGTTGATGAGGCCAAGCCCAGGGATAACAGTGGAGGAGGGCGTGATTTCGGCGGTAGAAGTGGAGGGCGTGATTCTGGTGGCAGATTTGGTAGAAGTGGACGCGGGAGAGGTGGTCGGTTTGGAGATAGTGGTGGCAGTAGAGGCAGAGGCAGTGGTGCTAGAGGTGGTCGCTTTGGCAACAATAGACCAAGCATGGCAACTCCAGGAACGGGTAAATTCCGCATTCTTTTTTAACTTCGCTTCTTTCATTTCAGAGCACTTTCTGTTTTTTCCATAATATCATAGTTTTATAGTTGGTTATTTCTCTCTTCATAAATAATCTCTTATCTAATAACTTTATTTTATTTTTGCAGGAAAGAAAACAAAGTTCGATGATGAGTAATTTTATGTTGAGGATGTTGTGTACCTGAATGATGACTTCCTGGGTTTTGGCCAATTTTGCTTTTGTCTTTAAATTTTTTAGCATAAATATCTGTTTTGGATTTATGAATGTTGAAACTTGGTGATACTTTTGTTCACAATCTATTAAGTTAAATTTTACAGTGTCATCTCATTTATGTGTTTTTTCTAGTTGGGTTTGTAATGAAGTCTCTGTCTGATATATACACATATTTAGTAGCATGAGATATAGGTTTAACTATTTGCTTAAGCTCCTCTAGTTTTTTCCATGTTCAACCGAGTACCTCTCTCTCTCTCTCTCTCTCTCCAGGTCGCATGATTCTACTATGCTTTCGTTGCACTGAACAGTGTGATTGCGCATAAGGATGAAATGTGAAATAGGTGAAATTAGTTTTATGTTAGATTTGAATAAAAATGTAAGATAATATGTTAAGCCAAAATTAAATTTAGGAAGTGTGTGGGCAATGTGATCATCTATAAATAATTTAGAAAAGTGTGCGTTATTCTTGAAGTGTACTGTCTTATAAACTTCGAAAAAGGATTTTACTCGGAAAATGAATATGTAATCAAACGTCTATAAATTATTTAATCAAATGCTTTCTTGGTATTTGGTTTTATTAACTCTTCTAAAATTTTAAATTGAGATAAGAATATTGAAAATGATTGCATGTATTAGATTTTAGTTTACAGCGAGAATATAAATTTGTGTTCATATTTTGATCATTTTTATTGCAGATGAAATAATAATCCATGATTATCATTTACGTTTTAAGATTTTGTTTGGTGTAATTGAAATTTAATGAAAAAATTATTGTGGACTTTGGATTCGCTCAATTTATTTACTGTTTAGGATATGATTGGTATGACCATATGATAGGAATGAAATAATCATTTTTAATATAAAAAATTATAATTCTTTTAAAATAAAATGGATTTATGTATTCCATTTCGTGGAATAAATTTTTATTTTTCCTTTTATGAAAATATTAACATTTATTTTTAATTTTAATATATTATTCTTTAATCTCAACTATTAATAACAATGCCACTCAATAATTCAAAGCCATAATAATAATAATTAATGATAAAAATATGAATAAAATAATTAAATTTAATAAAGTTACAAGTAATAAAAATAGAAATAAAAATATAATAATTTTTATAATAATATTATATTTCAACAAGATAAATAATAATAATATGATTTTGACTATATAATAATAATTTTTAAGAATATAAATGTTATTATTGAAAAATAATAACATATTATTATTTTAAAATATATTATTATAAAAATAAGTAATATTATAATAAAATTAATAATAATAATATTTTTCTTATAATTATACATTTGAAATAATTTTTTTTAAATTAAAAGAACTGTAAATATATATTGTTATTAAAATTATGTAATAATATTATTGTTAATAGGCGAACCTTGATACATATCACACGAGCAGGATCACAAATGGGCGAGCAGGTAGAGCTGTCAAAACGGGCCGGAGGGGCGGGCCTAAACCCGCAAAAGCCCGTCTTTTGGCGGTGCGGGGCGAGGCGGGCTGAAAATATGGCGGGCCGCAAAAACTCCAACCCAACCCATTTAATGGCGGGTTGCGGGCTTCAGCGGTCCATTCCAATTTTTTTTTTTTTTAAATTTTTTATGAACTAATACTTCAACTAAATTTATTAAATAAGATAGTGACATAATAAATGTTTAACTAAAATCTCGTCACGAGAATCACAAATCTCATAAAATAAAGTTTGTCAAATATAATACAAATCTCATAAAATAAAGTTCACAAAATAAATCAATAATGTTAAAGACATAAACTTAGCACAAACCATAGAGTCTCTTAAAATTTATCAATCATTACATCATAAAAATCATTTTTTTTGTGAGATGAGCACAATAATTTGTTATTTTGTTTGGAAGAAATTAAGAAAATGAATAATAAAAATTTTTAATTTAAGAATTAATTAAAATATCATATAATATGTATATATATATTAATGTGTATATATATACACACTGGCGGGCTGGCCCGCCCCAACCCGCCAAACCCGCAACCCAAACTGGCCAGCCCGTCTAGGCCCGCCTCTATACGGGCTTAGAAATGTTTGGCCCAACCCTCATTTTATTATGGCGGGGCGGGCTGGCCCAACGGGCTCAACCCATTTTGACGGGTCTACGAGCAGGTTAGAGATGTATTTTGAAAATAATTACACAGTAAGTACAAGCTGCTGGTCAAGAAGAAAGACAAGGAAACGAGCATCATAAGTGGAACAACCCCCAAAAGTAGCAACCTTTTAGAGTTGCTACCCCTCCCCCTCTCTTTATGCTTAATCAGCGTAGTGAAATCCAAGACAAAGTTGACTATCAGTCACCCAAGAAACCTAACAGAACTACCACATTACACAGTAGACGAAATTAATGTAAATCAACTTATAAATTCTTGTATTATTGGTGGATTGACAAGTGTAATAACACTTGTTAGTCAATTAGGATTGATGTTTAAAATGGTGTCACCTCACCCCATGTAAATCTATAAATATGTCCCATTTATACTAATAAAGGGATTCCACTCATAATAAAAAAAGGCCCTAAAGTAAAAAAATCTCAAAAGTTCATCTTTCATTCTCATTTTCGAAATTAATTCCAACAAATTGTTTGATGAGCTGAAATCAGAATAACAACTATATTAATTATCTCAATTAGCCAAGATCATCAACAAATTGGCGCTTGGAGGGTCCGAACCTCCAATTTGAAGATTTTGTGAAGAACACTTGATGATTCAAATGATGTCTTCGAAGTCCTTCAAGAACATTTGAATATTTGAAAAAAAGAAGTGAAGCCACTCAACATGTTGTAGAAATTCAATGTACATCACTCACAAGAATTACTATAGATTATGCATCAAATCAGCTTAACTGGAGATAATGAGCGTAGGAACTGATAGTAAATGGTGATTCATTCTCATTAATAATATTTGATATTATTTATTGCACACGAATAAAATCATAAAAATAAATTAAACTATTGTACATGAATTAAATTATAAAAAATACATTACTATAAAGAGTAATTGTTGACGTGGCGAACTAATGCAATTGGCTTCAGAATAATCACCAAGGCTTGACAGGTCGCCAGAGCTCGCCCAGATCAACGAAGGTCCGTAGCTCAATGGCTGATCGGATCAAGGAAGGTCCGTAGCTCAATGACTGTGATGCCTCGCGTGGTTTCTGGGTGCCGTGTGTTGACGTGGCGAACTAATGCACATGGGGGCAGCTCGCCTGCGCAACTCGTCCAAGGAGCTCGCCCCTGCCCCTGCCCCCACGAGGACCTCGCCGAGGTCCGTCATCACACGGCACCCAGAAACCACGCGAGGCATCACAGCTCGCCCTCAAGTTCGTCCGGGAGCTCGCCCCATAGCCAGCAGGACCCCGATGGTTACACTCTTTTTCCCTCCGTCCGGTTTATCCACAAGGGTGGTTTACGGCGAGGTTTTTAATGAGGCCCATCTGGTCCGAGACATAGTAGTAGGACGAGGCATAACATAGGAAGCATTGTGAGGGACTAGGGCGAAGGTGAGGAACCTTCGTCAACACCGGAAGCCAAATAGACTCGTAAGGTGCCGTCGCACACCTATAAATAAGACCTCTCTTGTACTATTACAGGGGAATTCCAATCATAATACAACAAACACTTTCTCTCTCTAAATTCACAACTCTCTCTCTCTATATTATACATCCAAGAACACAAACCATAAGATTATTGTTTGATAGGATTAATACGACATAAAGCCATATAAACGAACATGATTAGTAAATTTTATCAACAATTTGGCGCTAGAAGGAGGGTCCGATTCTTAAAAATTTCAAGAACAAAAATTAGGGTTTGTTGAAGATTTGAAGATTTGAAGGTGTTCTTGATAAAACTCAAGAACACTTGAAGATACGCACACATTTTCACTCCTTCCAACGAAAACCCAGATTTCCGGATAAAAATCCAAATTTTTGGATTTTCCAAATTTTGCCAGGAAAAAGTTTTCAAACGCACGCGTGTACTCGAATAAACCGAATTTCAGATAATTCATTGCACGCGACGCTAGACGAAAACCTGGACGAAGTTCATCCAAGCTGGCCGGAGACCATCACCTCGGTGACCTCCCCCCACCTCGGCGACATGCTGCAAGTTACCCCTTCCAGAATACGAAAATGGCCAAGGGACAGACCTCCGCAACTGCAGGAAGGTCGAAGGGGGGCAACCAAGACCAGGCCGAGGTGGAGACCTCGCGCCGACCTCCCCAAAAGAACACCGCAGCTCCGCGACCTCCGCGAGTTGTGGTGATCCAGGAGGATTTGAGCCCTGCTCTGAGGGACCTCGCCAACAACCCCGACGAGCTCCAGCGCACCATCGCGACCCTGCAGAGGTTGCAATAGAGGTAGCATGACGAGCTCGCCCTCGTACCAAGGTGAGCTCCAGCTGCCGAGACCAAGGAGCAGACGAGGCCCACTCAGGGCACCCAGACCCGGGGGGAGTACAACAACCTCCCCACTGAGCAGGAGGTGAGCTCGGCCCAAGCCCGCCAACACCGGGAACGAGTCGGCAAGGCTAAAATGGTGGAGGAGGAGCCCGCCCCACACGCCGGGCGAACTTCGGCCTACACCGAGGCGTCCGGCACCCACCAATCAACGAGGAGGTAAGTTCTCCAAGGCAGACTAGGGCCCAGGTACAGAGAAAATGAACGAACAACAGCCTCGGTCACGTCCCACGGGGGAGACTCAGACCTGCAGCCGCGCAGGTCCGCCCACGACCGATTGAGAAGGCCCGCCAGCGACAGGTTGGGCCCCCATGGCGGGCGTCAATTCCAGTCCGTCACTGAAAGGTCACCCCAGAGTGAGGCACCTCGGGGACGTGCGTCCACGAGACACACGACCTTCGAGCAACCTCCACCGGAGGTGACCCGCGATGACGAGCTAGCCTCGCTGAAAAAGGCCGTTGAGATGCTACAAGCACAAGTAGCAGCCAAGTCTGGAGGACCTGACGCCACGAATCTCCCCACCTCCCCATTGGCACCTGCCATCCTCCGAGCACCGGTCCAGAAAAATATACAATTTCCGGTGATGTCCGCGTACGAGGGCGAATCTGACCCGAAAGTCCACCTGGCCAAGTACGCGGACTTTATGATCTCGGTGGGTGCCACCGACTCCACTCAGTACCGGAACTTCCCCGCTGACCCTCGGGGACCGAGCTCACCGCTGGTTCTCCTCACTCGCCCCGGGGTCCATCTATTCGTTCGGCCAGCTCTCACGAGAGTTCTTGGCCCACTTCTCTGGGTTCAGATCTTATCTTACCCAGACGCACCACCTCGCCAATATCCACCAAGGAGAAGGTGAGACCGACCAGCAGTACCTGAAAAGGTTCGACAAGATACTGCTTGAAGGGGAACCGGTCAGCGAAGACACCAAAGTCATCGCATCAATGGCCGGCCTCAGAAAAGGCACTGACCTCTGGAAGGAAATGCACCTCGCATGTCCGAACACTTACACCGAATTCTGCCACAAGGCGGGGGTGTTTGCGGCCATGCAAGAAGCCCTCCAGAAGGAGGTGGGTGCCTTTGAAGAGAGGATGCAGTATGGGAAGAAGTCCGAGGGCACCTACAAAGCTCCCCAGAACTTGAAAGCTTTTGGCGACGGAGACGAGCTCAAAGAAAAGCTCAACCAGGTCCTGACCGTCTCCGTCGACCAGGTCTTCACTGCGGTCAAGGGCAAGGCCATGTTGGAGGAGCCCAGGAGGATCCGCCAGGACCGCACGAAGCTCAACCCCAACAAATTCTGTGCCTACCACCAGGCCATCGGCCACTTCACCAGCGAATGTCGAGACCTCCTCAAACAACTCTGGAAATTTTATGAGGATGGGAAGCTGGCCGAGTTCGTGAAGAAGGCCCCAGCTAAGAGGCCAAGGTTCGAGAGGAGGGCTAACTCCGATGATGAGGATGAGGAAGCGGACCAACCCGGTCCTCAGAACAGACGGAGGGGACCTACACAACCTCAGCAAAACATGGAGCCCACCCGGGAACTCTTGGTTCTCGAGGAGGAGTTTGGAGCGGCCGGAGGCCTCCAGGACGGGGGATCCTCCATGTCCAAAAGAAAGAGGAAGGCTGAAATCCGGGCCATAAACCAGGTCCAGGAGGGCAGCTCCGGCCCCAGGTCCGACGCGCAGCTTACTGATTGGCTGACATTTTCCTCAGCGGACCTGGAAGGGGTACTGACGCCCCACAATGACTCGTTGGTGATAACCGCCAACATCATGAACGTCCGAGTTCACAGGCTACTTGTGGACACCGACGCCTTCACCAACATTCTCTTCAAATCCACCTTAGATGCCTTAGGTGATTTTGAGTCGTATATGGAACCTAGCAACGCTAAGATAGTAGGGTTCGAAGAAGCTGTGACCGTCCCCCTAGGTAGCATTAGGTTGAGTGCCCAACTTGTATCGGCTGAGGACCCGGAGAGGAGACTGACTAGGCTCATAGATTTCCTAGTTGTCGACCAGCAGTCCTCCTACAACGAGTTCCTTGGACGACCGTTTATTAATGAATTCAAAGTGGCATGTTCGATCTACTACTACTGTTTGAAATTCCCAACTCCAAAAGGTGCCGGAACTATAAGGGTGACCAGAAAAAGGCCTGAGAATATTTACTCCAAATCAAAGACAGCCGGGTCAAAAAGTCTGTTACGCAGGTCCACATCCTTGAAGAGGATGTACAGATCCCAGCAGACGAGCCAAACATCCTAGACGCCATCTCGGTCGAAACTGAGATGATAGAGGTAGGCGATGTGTCAGAGATAGACCAAGGCACAGGACCTATGCAAGACACACAACCGACACCAATGGAGGGATTGGAGGAGACCCAAGTGTTGGGACCTGCGCAAGTGTCGGGACCTGCTCAGGAACAACAACCTGCTCCCATGGAGGTGGTTGATGAAACCTAAGATGGAGGACCCGCAGGAGGTCAAGAACCAACACCAATGGACATTGACCCAATTCCCCAGGTCACCGCACCGTCCCAGGTTGACAAACCACCGGAGGTACTGACAGTTGATGAACCCGCCTAAGCTGAAAGCCAACCCGATGACCTCGAACCGCGCATAGGTCACAAACCTGCGTAGATGTCACAAGAGGAGTGGGACGAGTTCATCAGCGACCCAAGGTAGAAAAGTCAAATGAGAAAAGCCACCCCCATGGAAGAACTGACAGCACTACCGGTGGACCCAGAAAGGGACTTAGAACTTTTCATTAGTTCTGAGCTACCTGAACCATACCGGTCAAGGATGGAGCTGTTTTTGATGTCCAACCTGGATGTATTCGCCTGGTACCACGAAGACATAACGGGAATCCCGTTGGAACATGCTTGCCACAGACTTAACATAGATCCGACGAGGAGACCCATCCGTCAAAAGCGAAGGAAGTATGGGCCAGACAAGTACGCGACTCTAACCGTTGAGGTGGGAAAGTTGCTGGACAACAGACTGATCAAGGAGGCTTTGTATCCGCAGTGGGTCGCAAACCCCGTCCTGGTGAAGAAACACAATGGGACGTGGAGGCTCTGCATCGATTTCACGGACCTGAACAAAGCATGCCCAAAGGACAACTTCCCACTGCCTCACATTGATCAGCTGGTAGATGGCACCGCAGACCATGAGATGATGACATTCATGGAAGCTTTTGCGGGCTATCACCAGATAGCTCTGCACCCAGATGACCAGGAACATACGGCATTCTACACCAACAAAAACATGTACTGCTGGGAAAGGATGTCATTCGGACTCATCAACGCCGGAGCAACCTACCAAAGGTTGGTGAATAAAATGTTCGACCAACACATTGGCGAGTCCATGGAGGTGTACGTAGATGACATAGTTGTCAAGAGTCTGAGAAAGGAGGACCACCTGGACCACCTAAAACAGACCTTCGACATACTGATCCACTACAATATGAAGTTAAACCCCAAGAAAACCAGCTTCGGTGTACACTCTAGAAAGTTCATGGGACATCTAGTTAGCCAACGAGGAATCGAGGTCAAGCCGACGCAGGTCCAATGCATAATAGAAATGGGCATCCCCGACTCTGTGCAGAAAATTCAGAGGTTGACCGGGTGTGTGGCGGCCCTAAACAGATTCATCTCTAGGTCTGGTGATCAAAATCGCCCGTTCTTCGAAGCAATCAAGGCAAACACGCGGAGGTACAAGGAGGCGGCCAAGGCCAACAAACTCCACCTAAAAAATCACTTCGTGTGGACGAGCGAATGCCAGCGGGCCTTTGAAGATATCAAAACATACCTGGCAGATACACAGGTCCTGTCAAAACCCATACCTGGTGAGAAATTATACCTCTACCTAGCTGCGTCGGAGGTGGCCATTAGCTCCGTCCTGGTCCGAGAAGAGGCAAAAACACACCTATCAGTGTACTATGTAAGCCAAGTCTTAAACGAAGCTGAGTTGCGGTATACCCCGACGGAGAAACTAGCTTATGCACTGGTAATGAGTGTTAGATAATTGAGGCCCTACTTCTTTGACCACCCGATAGAAGTGCTGACGACGTTCCCACTACGTCAAATACTACAGCGCCCGGACACCGCCGGACGCCTGCTGAAATGGTCACTAAGTGGTATAAGATGAAGAATACATACTCTTAAAACAGAGGTACAATTCGTAGTTGTAAGTGACGTAAAATGAACGATTCACTTCTCAAAGTAGAGTAAGACGAACAGTTGAGTACCCGAAAAATAAATAAAAATGAGCTAAGTAAAATTATAACGTAAAGAGCAAAAACGGAAGTACAAAGAGTTAGACAAAAAATGGCTCAATTTCTATTCAAAAGACACTTAGGAAATTTTCAAGACAAAACACTTGAAAATTCCTAAGTGTTCGAAGTGGTGCTGGTCACAAAGGCCGACCAGCTAGCCGTCTTTGAAGTACAAAAGTATGCTCCTTCTGGGCGAGCTATACAAAGCCAGACGAGCTCTAACTACTTAAATAGGAATCAGAAAACTACAAAACGGAGCTCCTTCTGGGCGAGCTCCGTAGCCCGGCGACTACTAGCACTTGCAAAATAATAAAGAAAACCAAAAGCTGGCCTAAGAGTCGGGAGAAGCATCGGCAGGGACCTCGGCAGAGCTAGGGGCGACCTGGCTGGCGGAAGGGCGAGCTCAGCTTCAGAAGTAATGTTGCCTGTGAGCCCGCTAGCGTCGAACTCACCAATGTCCAACGTCGCATCCCCGCAAGCCTCTTGGAGTTGCTCGACAGTGAGGGGGACTCGATCCTCCTTGTGGGCGACCTCCTCCTCCTCGCCCAGGTTCAGTTCCGGCACGGCGACTGTTTGGATGATTTTGAAGCGTGCCGGCACGAAATCGAGAGGAATGTCGAGCTCAGGGAGGTCACCGATGTCCAACTCCGCATCATCAGGGAAGGGAACTCGGTCCAAGCACGCTTTGAAGTCGCCCACCACGGCTTCAACTTAATCATCTTATTGGGCTCGAGCCCACCACAGGGTCCTCAAGACGTCGGCATAACATTGGACGAATCCTTTGTCAGAGGCCTCGGCCCTTACAGCCGTCAGGTCCGGCGAAGAGGATGCAACGTTCCGCAGCTCGGCGACTTCATTGGTCTTCGCCTCCAGCTCGGCCCTTAGCCTTGCACACTCCTCATCGGTACTCCGGTTCAGACCTCGCTGCAGTTGCAACTCTTCTTTGGTCACCCCATGCTCGTCAACCTCCCTGGCGAGCTTCTTAGTGAGCTCCTCCTCCTTAGCTCTAAGTTGAGCTTCGGCGTTCTGCTGGAATGAAGCGAGCTGCTTCTGAAGCTGGGTGAAGTTATCAAGGGCCTGAGCCTCGGAAGCCAAAGCCGCGACAACTTTGTCCTCGGCGAGCTTGGCCGCCTTCTTAGCCTTGTCGGCAGTCTCCGCCAAGGCAATCACCTTCTTGTTCCTTTCGGAGCGACCTACCTCCAGCTCGGCAGCTTGCTCCAGGGCCTTATGATTGGCGAGCAGCAATCCGCTCACATAATGGGCCGAGAGGAGGAGGTTCTCGGTCAGATTCTGTGCATTGATAGTCCCACATGTGGAGCGGTCCAATGCCTTGGCATCTCGCTCATTTGTCCCGGACCAAGCCCGGATGGAGACTACGCATTGAGGTCAAAGAGCGAGATCGCTCAAATGCGTGGAGAGCCTCGTGGCGATGCGGGAAGACGATGGGGGCATAACTGCGAGGTCAAAACAGTTCGAAGTTAGAAAATAAAACAAAACATCTTAGGAGCGGAAACTAGAGTAGCGAGCTACTTACTGAACTCGCTCGGGGTCCCAACCCAGGAGCGTGTCGTCAGTAGCCCGAACCCCAAATGGAGACGGGGAGGGTGGCGAGCTACGAATGGGCGTGGCCGCCAATGGAACAGTGGACTAGGCGGACACACCCAGCCCGGACCTCGCCGAGACTCGCTTGGCCCGATCAGAAGCTTCATCGACCAGGCCGGTGTACTTGGTCCTTTTGCGAGCTTGAGGGTCCTCGTCACCTGCCCGGGATCCTTCGCCTCGGTGAGAACCTTTCTTCCCGCGACCCCGCTCGGAAGTGGCGCCAGCTCGCCCTCCACCCCGACTCGCATGGGCGACCTCCGCAGCCTTAGATTTCGCGGGGGCTTTGGATTGCTCTTTTTGGACCCCCGACCCTCCTACCTCGCTTTTCTTGGAGGCGAGCTCCGCTTCCTTGCTCGCCTCCAGTGGGAGCACCGATGGCGGGGCGAGCCTATTGGGGCGAGGTGGGCCCATCTCGAAGCGGCGCTTGAGGGTTTGATAGGCCTCAGGGATCTCGACAATAGGGAAGGCGACGAAGCTACCACCTGCAAAAAATCAGAAAGGCTAAGTTAGCATAGTGGGCGAGCTACCCCCCCTATAGGCGAGCTCCGAAGAGTTGTAAACCTGGTAGCTCGGGACCTTTAATATCGAGGTGGTGCGGCAAAGTGAGGAGCCCGGCGAGCCTCAAACAGTGGTGCTGGCACAGGTGGGCGATCTCCCTATCCTTCTCACGCCTCAAACAACAAATAACCCGCACCACGTCGAACTCGACCGACACCTTAGGCTTACCCCGGCTGGACTTGTGATGCTTCGGAACTGCAAAGAGAGAAAATTAGATTAGTAAATCTAATTCAACCCACGCACACCGAAATAGGCGACCTACTGCTGGCTTCCCCGTATCCCTCCGGAGTGGGAATACGGCCACCTCGCCCATGATACGTGCTAGAAGCCCGCCAGTCTCTGCCTATGAAGAAGAATTGCTCCTTCCAGTCGTGAACTTTGTTTGGCAGAACCCCGATAAATTTCTCCCCCGGGCGAGCTTTCAGGTAATAGTATCCCGAGCCATCCTTCGCCTGCTTAGTCACAGCGAAGAGCTCACCCAGGTCCGCCGAGGTCGTCCCATTCTCATAACCCTCCAATCCGAGGATGGATAATGCGGCGAGGAGGTTGCTCATGCGTTCGGGGTGAGCTGGGTGATGGCCAAATTATTATCGGCAAGGAATTGACCAATGATCGGGTGCAGGGGTAATGTGAGCCCGGCCCTAAGGACATCAACATTGAGGGCAGTCAACCCCCAGGAGGCGGGTCGGCCTGCTCATTCTTCACTGGGGCATACATACAGATGTCGAGCGGGATGCGATACTTCCTACGTACAAGGGGAAGATCACACTCGTCGATGAGGCTCACCACCCCGCCAGCTCTGTAATCGGACGGGGCGACCTTCTCTAGGTCTGCAGGTAGTACTCGGTCCGGGCAGGGGAAGCTCGCCGTGTACTCGGTGACGTATTCGTCCCAGTCTAAGGGATGTACGACCTCGGCGGGGACCTGATACTCGACCAGCTGAGGCTCCGGGAAGCCGATGGAGCGGAACTACTCGAGTGTAACTTCTTCCAGGTCGCCTCCCTCCTCGCCTTCGTTGGCGACCTCGTCGCCGACCTCGGCGACATCCTCACCAGCCTCCACGGGCTCTTCGTTGCCACTGGCAACTCTTTCCTCGGGGGCGACCTCGTCACCTTCCTCCCATACCTCGCTGTACACAGCGCTGGAGGCCCCTTCCTCCGAGTCTGGGCGAACCTCGCCGAGTAGCTCACCGGAGACCTGGCGAGCTACCGAGGTCGCCTCGGAGCTGGAGCCGATCTCCACATAAGAAACCGGAGGAAGAGGTTCATTCTCGGTCATCGGTTGCTTCTCGGGATTACGATTGGAGGGAGTTCCGCTTGATTCGTGAGTCGACATGGTCAGTGCAAAGTTTGCAAAGGTTCTAAGGACGGTCTGAAATTCCAATCGCCGGAGTTACAGGGCAAGGGCAACCGGAAAAACCCAAGGAGTCGCCGGAAACGTCCAAAATTTCCGGAAACTCGAAAAAATTGAAAGGGAAAGAAATAGAAAAGGGAAAGGAATGGGTTCTCTACCTTGAAGAACGTCGGAAGTCTCATCGGAAGCAGAGGAACAGGTCGCCGAAAATGTGCTCTGGAATTCGAAAGTGTGGAAAGTGAGAAATGAACTCACCTTCCCCTATTTATAGGCGTCGGGGCGAGGTGCGATATTCAGAAAGTGCGAGGGCCTCTTTGCAAAGAATTTGAAAGGTTGCCATAATGGGCGCGGGAAACCACGCCTAAAAAGGCGTGCACGACGCCTGGATTCCCGCACCACGTCGGCCGAGGCAACCGCCATGGCCGAGCTCGCCCTCTAGCTCGGCACTTGCCCGAGTATAGTTCGCCAAGGTTAGGATCCTCGTCGGTGGAAATGAGCCAGCTCGCCCACACATTTGACGAGTCATGATGCGAGCGAGCTGGGGGGCAAATGTTGACGTGGCGAACTAATGCAATTGGCTTCAGAATAATCACCAAGGCTTGACAGGTCGCCAGAACTCGCCCAGATCCACGAAGGTCCGTTGCTCAATGGCTGATCGGATCAAGGAAGGGGAGCTCGCCCAAATGGGGGCAGCTCGTCTGCTCAACTCGTCCAAGGAGCTCGCCCTTGCCCGCACGAGGACCTCACCGAGGTCCGTCATCACACGGCACCCAGAAACCACGCGAGGCATCGCAGCTCGCCCTCAAGTTCGCTCGGGAGCTCGCCCCGTAGCTAGTAGGACCCCGATGGTTGCGCTCTTTTTCCCTCCGTCCGATTTATCCACAAGGGTGGTTTACAGCGAGGTTTTTAATGAGGCCCATCTGGTCCGAGACATAGTAGTAGGACTAGGCATAACATAGGAAGCATTGTGAGGGACTAGGGCGAAGGTGAGGAACCTTCATCAACACCGGAAGCCAAATAGGCTCGTAAGGTGCCGCCTCACACTCACACACCTATAAATAAGACATCTCTTGTACTATTAAAGGGGAATTCCAATCATAATACAACAAACACTTTCTCTCTCTAAACTCACAACTCTCTCTCTCTCTCTCTATATATTATACATCCAAGAACACAAACCATAAGATTATTGTTTGATAGGATTAATACGACATAAAGCCACATAAACGAACACGATTAGTAAATTCTATTAACAGTAATCACTAACTTTATAAACATTAAGACCTAATTTGGTTCAATAGATAAGATACATAACTCAAGCTAGATTAGTAAAGATTATTATTTATGAGTTAAATAATATATTTGGATTGATAAATTAAGATAATTAATAATATAAGAAAAATTCATTTTGAATGTTTGGATTGTAGGATTAATAATAAAAAAAATATGCAATTGACAATTTTGCTCTCCATATTATAAACAAAAATGAAGTAAATTATGATCTATTTCAACCAGGTGAGCTAGCTCACCTGGCCACCAGGCTCCTCACTTGAGTGAGTGACCTGAGTTCGATTCCCTTTGTGAACGAATTAGGAGGAATATATAAGGGTGGATTTGAAGATATTCTTGGGATCCAAGGAGACTTGGTGAACTAACTGGGACGGAGGGAGTAATAATTTTCATAGAAAATTTTGCCTAAATATCTATTTTCATCCTAACTTGAGCGCCCTTGAATGGAACATATGGTTTTATGTGACAAAAAACCGATTACTTGGCAGAATAAGGGTGACGTGTCAAGATGTGATTTGCTGTTTCTGAAATCGTGACAGGAATTTTGAGAGTGGATGAAATAGAAGAAAAAAGGTCGTAACAAAAATTGAAATATAATTTTAATTACACACACGACTGCCATCATCGTCTTCGTGGAGATCTGCCGTCACTCTTCTGTTTCATCTCTCTCAAGCTTCCTCTTTCATCAATCGACGATCTGCAAAATTGAATTGGGGATCTGCTAAACCATCAATCGAACCGTTTCTGCAACTGCCAAGTCCGCTGGAAACTTGAAGAACCCGGTACGTATTCGTGTCCTGATCGGTGTCGCACCAGACGGACACGGGTACTCTCTCATTTTAGGCGAGTCTTCACACATTTCAAGATACATCGACCAGGTTCAGGGGGCGACCTGCCCCAGGCTGGCGACTTTAGTCCTTTCCCAGTAGCACGGAGGGTGAACTCCTTCCAAACTGTGGCAATGGACGACGACATGGAGGGTGGGAACTTGGGGCCCTTCCGGGAAAGGCCAAGGGCATTCCCTGACATGCGTAGTAAACCTTACACCCCTCTGGTTAGTCGTCTATTTTAGTTATGCACATTTCATTCTGTATTATGATTCTCTAAATTTGAACCCTGGTTTGGAAACTTATGTTGCTCTATATGCTCAGTTGCCTTTTTTTTTTTTTTGCCTTCGATTTATCGTGTATGGTTTGATGGCCATATGTTTTCAAAGACTAGCCATTGATAGGAGTCATTCCAATCTCAATCCCTCAAATTTCAACTTAAGAGTTGACCACGAATGTGTTAAGGGTAAGGGGTTTACGGAAGAGAGAAATGATTTCTTAGGCATATTGTGAACAACTGAGAGGCGATAAAAAGAAGGGAACATGGGCTGGGGAGGGGAGGGGAATCACCCAGCCACATATCTTCCCAAAAACGTGAATCTTGTTGCCATTTCTCACTTAGACTGTCACTGGTCGAATGAAATCCGGGCAAACACAGGAGATAAACTTCCAAAGACTTTGGAGCATTGTCCTAATGGCCAAACCTGTGTCCTACATATTCTCTTGTAGATTATATTTACTTCTTGTTACCTTGTGCAACACAGATTTTGTTATCCTTTGAAACGCTCTGTGCTGTGAAGAGATGTTTCCAATCCCAAGCCCACCAAGTTCTTTGGGGCATTTTACTTGTTCCCTTGAAACTACACGTGAATGACTTTCTCCATCTGCTCCTTTTATAAGAAATCTCTCATTTTCTTTTCTAAGATACTAACACCACCCGTAGTAGATAGGTATACTATCAAGTACTGATTGGATCAAAGTTATTCTTCCACACATTAATAAAAAAAATCCAACTTCCAACTGCCAAATTTTGAGAACTTTAGGTAATACCGACTTCCAAAAGGATACTTTGAGGGGGTTGCCACCCAACAAGGAATCCCTGAGTAAGTAATTGGCCATTCTCCCGCATCACACTTCACCATATTCATGTGAAATATGTTTCATTTTCATTCATATTATTCCCCAACAAAATGCTCCTATCCATGTTGATTTTCAGTCCCGACATGCCACAACAGAGATCCAGAATTTTTGCTACCCATCTAGATGACCTTCAATTTTGTCGATGAAGTATGGGGTGTTGTCTGCAAACTTTAAATGAGTAACTTCAATTCTGTCTTGCCGACTACGAATACTTTGATCAGAGAAACACTCCTTGACCAATCTGCTAATATCACATTGGTAAAAAGGGTGTAATGGGGCCACCTTGTATAAGACCACTTGAGCCCTGAAAAACTCTCAGCATATAATATTTTGCAGACTGAAGTTACACATATGCCCAAAAAGGATGGGATACAAAGTTCTCATAACCCATTTTTCTAGCCAGCATTCAAGTAGCTACTGCCCTAAATGCGGACTGCTCATTGTTCTTGTGATTGGAATGTATTCGTTTTGGTCTCATACTGAATATGGCATGATTTTGTTCAAGGGACCTAGTTCTCCAAATGGCAACTGAACTTGGAAGAACAGAAACCAGAGAAAGTGAAGAACTGATGTGGAAAAAAGCCACTTACTCTTTCACATTTGCATATGCCCACCAGGCCACCACTATTGTGGTGATACTACATAAGCAGTCAATAAATAATGCTGGACTCTCCTGCTTATGTGGCATCACCACATTAGTGGTGGGCACATAGATTGGTGTTCATCGATGGGCATATGGTCATTTTTGGGTGATTATACGAGGAATTAAATTAAATTGGCAACTGTACTAAAAACCTGGAGTTGTGGCATCCATTCCATTGAGAAATTGTGAAATCTAATTAGAAGGACTTGGCTTTCTTTGCTACAGACTCTAACCTTCCAAATATATGTATAATATGAATCTTATATTCTTTTCTTTTATGCATTTATGTTTCTTGCAATGGTTCTCGTCTGACTTATATTCTATGTTGCACACACTTTTCTCATGTTGCTCAAGTAATGACTACAACATGCATTTTGCAGATATTTCGTCTACTCATGAGAATTAACACTCGTGTTCTTTTGGTGCTTCTGCTCTGTGGACTTGGAGCTCTCTTTTATATTGGTGCTAGTACCTCACCAATTATTGTGTTTGTATATTCAGTTTGCATAATCAGTTTTCTCGTGTCAATATATCTTGCTAAGTGGGTACTCGCTAAGGATGAAGGACCTCCTGAAATGGTTCAGGTATTACATTTTTCTTGTTTAGCACATTTTTCCCTGTGTGTGTTTGTTTCTTGCTTACAAAATACATATTTTACTCTCAAAATCCTAATGTATATTTATTTGCACAATTCTGCTAGCTAGATTTTTAAATCTACCAAAACCCTAACCTATAATACCTGCACTCTCATTTTGTTTTCCCAATATCACACAATTTTTTTTTTCGCAGGATAATAATCCCACAATCAGTAGTTTTTCACAATCTTACCCTACTAGATCTTATCAAACCAAACATACACAAAGTCAAATTCACATTTTCACTATTCCAGGATTTCTTAATCAGGATTTTCCCAGTTCCTCTGCATCTAGATTCCCAAAACAAGCATCTCTTGTTATTCTTTCTATCTTAACATGCATTACAAAAGAAAATATTGGTTACTTTATTTCCATAGGAATTTAGAGTTGAATCACATGCTTTTCCTGTACGTTTTTGATGGCATTTTGTATCTGTTCTCAATTTTGAAACCTGACAGTCAAAATATACAATTTTTGTTGAGCCTTAACTTGTTAACTACCAGGATAAGAACCAAGAACTGCGTTGTATTGAGTTCTTACCCATTATTCATAGAGTTGAGAACTTTGGACAATGAGATAAACGAATCCCACACATAAATTGTTTGAGAACTTGTCCAAATGGGATCTCCCCTTTTTCCGAAGAAACTACTACTAAAACTATTTCATAGGTTGAATCATGAAATTCAACCTTGTGGATCTTTCCTGTTGAGCCTAAATAAAAGTACAGAAAACATGCTTTGGATAAGTCCATTAAGTAAATATTCAATAGCAATTGCATGTTCTACTTGGGTGAAGGCACTGCGGAGCTCTTTATATACCTTATTTTCTTCTCAATTGATGCCTATTGTTTACGTTTCAGGCTCTATCCATTGTGTTTTAATAAATTCTTGTCTTTTGTTTCAATGCCTTGACCTTATTGGTTTACATGCTAGATATCAGATGCAATTCGAGATGGTGCTGAAGGTTTCTTTAGAACTCAGTATGGAACCATCTCAAAGATGGCTGCATTACTAGGATTAGTAATCCTGTGCATATACATGTTTCGGAGTATGACACCGCAGCAAGAAGCTTCAGGCTTGGGGAGGTAGTTTTGATATATAATATTTATTTTCTTCTAATTTCGCGCATCCAACTCCATTTACCTATTGAGACACACACTACACTACCTACCTTCGCCAAGAAAGTTTCTAGCAAGTGATGATGTGCTCTGCCCATGGTGGTGCAGGTCAACATCTGCTTTCATTACGGTTGCTTCTTTTCTTCTTGGTGCTCTTTGTTCTGGCATTGCTGGCTATGTGGGGATGTGGGTATCTGTACGTGCAAATGTTCGTGTTTCAAGTGCAGCTAGACGATCTTCTAGGGAGGCATTACAGGTTCTTTTTTCGTTGGTTATGTTCAATTCATGCCAAAATGAAAATGTATATAGTTCTGATGAGTTTGCCTCACTTGTTTGCAGATTGCTGTTCGTGCTGGTGGTTTTTCTGCTCTAGTGGTTGTTGGAATGGCTGTTATTGGTATTGCTGTTCTTTATGCTACCTTTTATGTATGGTTGGGGGTTGATTTACCAGGCGCCATGAAGGTTACCGACTGTGAGTTTCTGCTTCTCATTTCCATGAACTGCGAAATGCTGTCTTCTGTTACGATATCCCACACTGGTTCCACATGAAAGTGGGGAAGGGTATATAATTGGGAGTCAACCCTTGTCCTTTGACCATGGTATGGGTTAAGTTAGGGCTCTCTAACTTATAAACTTAACAATTGGTCTGACCTAATCAATTTGGGTGGGCTGCGAAAAGGGTCTACAAGATGGCAGGCTCAGGAGTTTCCACCTTGGATGTGGGCCCAAGGGGGGTTTCCACCTGGAAGTGGGTCTTGTATGGATTGCCACCCAGAGTGTGCTGTCTATAGACATCTGGTTTGAAAGTGGGATGGATTGTTAAGATATTCGTCACTGGTTCCACATGAAAGTATGGAAAGGTATATAAGTGGGAGTCAAACCTTGACTTTTGACCATGGTATGGGTTAAGTTAGGGCTCCATGACTTATATTTCTAACAATTGGTCCGACCTACCTGATTTGGGCGGGCTGCGAAAAGGGTCTACAAGACGGCGAGCTCAGGGGTTTCCACCCTGGATGTGGGCCCAAGGGGGTTGCCGCCTGGGAGGTGGGTCTTGTTTGGAGTGCAACCCAGAGTGTGCCGTCTGTAGACTTCTGGTTTGAAAGGGGGATGGATTGTTAAGATATCCCTCATTGGTTCCACATGAAAGTGTGGAAAGGGTATATAAGTGGGAGTCGACTCTTGACTTTTAACCATGATTCTGGGTTAAGTTAGGGCCCCCTAGTCCTAACATCTGTTTGTGCTTGTGTGTTGTTATTTTCTTCGTTCAGTTGCATGAATTTCTCACCCATAGTTTGAACTTTACTTTTTCTCTTTCAGTGCCTCTTCTTCTTGTTGGATATGGTTTTGGAGCTTCATTTGTTGCACTTTTTGCTCAGTTGGGTGGTGGAATATATACTAAAGCAGCTGATGTTGGAGCTGACCTTGTTGGAAAGGTGGAGCAGGGTATTCCTGAAGATGATCCTCGTAATCCTGCTGTCATTGCTGATTTGGTATTGGGATTTCCTTCCATATATATATTTATATATTGTTCTGGATAGTTTTTGGGAAACTGTTGCTGGTTGCATATGCAGTAGAGAAATCATTGTCATAGTGGAAATTAATCTTTTGGCCTTCTCTTACTAGTTGTGCTGCGCTTATGTTCTATGATGAACTTTTTCTGTGATTTTTTTCATTCATCATGATTTTTCTTTTCTAATTATTAAAAAAATAAGGTTGGAGACAATGTTGGTGACTGTGCTGCTCGAGGTGCCGATCTCTTCGAAAGTATTGCTGCAGAAATAATTAGTGCAATGATACTTGGTGGTACAATGGCCCAACGCTGTAAAATTGAAGGTATGTGCTTGGATGCATGGGTCATTCTTGAGCATGAAAATATGCTGGCTGAATGAAGAAGCCTGGCGCTTTTAGTCTGTTTAATTTGTCAAGCACATGCTTTTGGTTGATGGTTTTGCACTTTCCTGCAGAAGAATTTTCATGGCCAGAACTTTGTTGTCCTTGAATGCCTGTTCATATCTGTAACTTAACTTGCCTCTCTCTGCGGATTGGTATTAACTCAGTTTCAAATTTGTGACTCTTTGTCTATTTATTTACTGCTGTACCACTGATAGTGTCCTTTGGTGAATCCCACTATTTAATTACGTCTCAACCCAACATTCACCATTCCATATCCTTTTTACCCCTAAGACCTGAAAATTTTCCCAGTAACAAATATTTGAAATGTAAGATAAATGAGAATCAAAAGCTTATGATTCTCGTATCTTCTCATGCATTTGAATTTTCGTACTCTTTAACTAAAATCTTATATGGAGTTCATCTCCAACAAATGAGCCTGTGTGATAATCTTTTGTTTTTAGACTTGTATCTCAGGTCACGAAATCATTTTTGAATATCAATAATTTGTTTTCACTTTTTGGTGTATCGATTGTAGCTGTGCCAATCCATTAATTCTTCTGTTGCATTTCTTTTCACTAATTCTTTGTTATTTTAATTGTGTATGCTTTTCAGTTTGTGCATTTATCCTTCTTTCCTGTGGATTGTGCAACTGGTGGTGAATGATTATAATACTGATGGTTTTAACTTATAATTGCCCTTCTTTTTTTCTTTTTCTTTCTTGCTGACATAATTTGACTGAATTTTGCAGATCCATCAGGTTTCATTTTGTTTCCTCTTGTTGTCCATTCATTCGACCTGGTGATATCATCAGTTGGAATTTTTTCTATTCGCAATACGCGTGATCCTGGAGCGATTGGTGCTATAGAGGATCCAATGGCAATTCTTCAGAAAGGATACTCTGTAACAATAATCCTAGCCGTCCTGACATTTGGTTTGGTAAGAAGTTTTTCTTATCTTTGGTTGTAGAAATACATGATGTTCATCTTGTACTTTTTCTTGTTGATCTCTGTCTTATCTGTTTTTTTTAAATACTTGCTCAATCTGGTTGTTGTATTGCAGTCGACAAGGTGGATGCTTTATACCGAACAAGCACCTTCTGCTTGGTTCAATTTTGCCTTGTGTGGTTTGGTTGGGATCATGACTGCTTATATCTTTGTCTGGATTACAAAGTACTACACTGATTACAAGCATGAGCCTGTGCGGACGTTAGCACTTGCTAGCTCTTCTGGACATGGAACTAATATAATTGCGGGAGTCAGTTTGGGTCTTGAATCAACAGCTCTTCCTGTTCTAGTCATAAGCATATCCATTATTTCAGCATTTTGGTTGGGCCACACGTCGGGACTTGTTGATGAGTCTGGAAGCCCAACCGGTGGGTTGTTTGGAACAGCTGTTGCAACTATGGGAATGCTCAGTACAGCAGCTTATGTGCTCACCATGGATATGTTCGGTCCCATAGCTGATAATGCTGGTGGAATTGTTGAAATGAGTCAGCAGGTACTTAGGATAACCTAAACATGTAGCAAACCCTTGTCACTTTAAACACGTGATTTATATTTGTTTAATGTTTGAAAATAAAATGCTCTTGGTCAAATTTATTTGCTAAAAATAAAAAAGTTAGAAATTTGTTTTAAGCAGTTTGAAGGTGGTGTATGAATGCATCTCAGAATCCAGCTTAAAAGTGATTATTTAATATGTCAAAAACAGCATGAAATTCTTTTATTGGAATTTAAAGGTGCTTCTAATTTGTTTTAAGAGATTGCGAACACTGTCTATATGTCCTCAGAATTGCTTTTTTAAGCTAATTTTGATTTTTAAGGTACTATGCATGATAATTTACTAATTACTATAACTATTACCAATTACAGCCTGAAAGTGTACGTGAAATTACTGATGTTCTTGATGCGGTCGGGAATACTACAAAAGCTACAACCAAGGGATTTGCAATTGGATCTGCAGCACTAGCATCTTTTCTTCTGTTTAGTGCGTATATGGATGAAGTTGAATCATTTGCACTAGTACCCTTTAAACAGGCATGCAACCCCATTGATTTTTTTGCAATTTTTTTATCTTCTGCTTTTGTTAGTTGTTTTCTTTCATTTAGTTACAGGGCATTGTCATATTTTGGATCAGGTTGACATTGCAATCCCTGAAGTGTTTGTTGGTGGATTATTGGGCTCTATGCTTATCTTTCTATTTAGTGCATGGGCCTGTGCTGCAGTTGGTCGAAGTGCTCAGGAAGTTGTCAATGAAGTAAGAAGACAGTTCATTGAGAGGCCAGGAATCATGGTTTGTATTGAAGTTTGAAGTCTCTACTCTAATGGCATACATATATTGAATCTTCAATGTGTATAATTTCACCTTTGTTTTAGGATTAAAGGCTCGATTTGTTTGTTTGTTTGTTTTGTATGTTTCAGGATTACAAGGAGAAACCTGATTATGGTCGATGTGTATCTATAGTTGCATCTGCTTCTTTGAGGGAGATGATAAAGCCAGGATTGTTAGCCATTATATCACCCATAGTTATTGGTAACTCCTTGTTTTCTAGTTCTAAAATTCTCCAACATGTTCTTTAAATACTTTAGTAAGTTTGCCTCAGGTAATAGAATGTATTGGAACTTTGGAAGTACAAAATCATATTGCACAGACCATCTATTCACATATAACTTACCTGACACACGAGGGTTGTAGTTATTTGCAAGGAGTGGCATTGCTCACACTATTTTCTGTCGTTTGAAAGCAGTACAATGAATACATGTTTGCTCTTTTATCAGGTTTTGCATTCCGGATGCTAGGCTACTATACGGGTCATCCTCTGCTTGGGGCAAAAGTTGTGGCATCCTTGCTGATGTTTGCCACAGTCTCGGGTATCCTCATGGCTCTTTTCCTCAATACTGCTGGAGGTGCTTGGGATAATGCCAAGAAATACATAGAGACTGGCGCTCTAGGAGGCAAAGGGAGTGATTGCCACAAAGCAGCGATTACTGGTGATACGTAAGTAGTATTCACATTCAAATATTTTGCCTTTTACTAGCCATCTAACTAAGTATATACACAAAACTGGAACAATATGTTGCATATGTTTGATGCAATTCTTGCTACCTGTTTGTCTCGGGTTTTTGACTTTGGCCCGTTACTATTGTTTTTGTCGCTTTTGCAGTGTGGGAGACCCGTTCAAAGACACTGCAGGACCATCTCTTCATGTTCTCATCAAAATGCTGGCTACCATAACCCTCGTAATGGCCCCCATCTTCCTGTGAATCAGTCTCATTTTACTCGCATCAATTTTTGATGTCTAACAAACGGTCATTAGTAAAATCCTCCACCCCCTTTATTTTTATTTGAATGATAGATTGATAGATTCAGTCAAAGTGTTGCGAATTCGGACTGCGAGTTGATTTTCTTGCTGTCGTTCTGTATTTAGTCTTTTTTTGTTTTTAAACATCGAAGAAGAAATGCAATGCTAATACTTTGGGAAAGAAAAATGGACTCTCAAATTCAAATGCTTGATTTAAGATGTGAAAATCAGATTTTAGATATTAAAAGTTAAATAATTAATGTTCAATTATTATAATAAGGCTCTATTTGGATGTATGGATTTGAAAATGAATGGATTTAATGAATAATAAATATAAGGAGATATATATGTCAAATCATAAATTGTAAAGATATGAAAAAGAAAAAAAATAGAGAAAGAAAGATAGAAGGAGGTAGAGAGGAGAAATTTTAAATGACATGGTTTTGATAAGAATTTGAAATTTTTTCTATTTTAAACGTGACTTAAATCTTAAATATTTGTAAATTTATTAAGGCTCCATTTGGATGAAAACATAAAATGGAATCTAAGTATTTGTAAATTAATGGAGAGGATGGTTATTTGTATGTGAAATTCATGGATTTCAAATACATCCATCCAAATGGAGCCTAGGTGGATTTATAAATATTAAGATTTTAATTTATGTTCAAAATGGAGAAATTCTAAATCCTTGTCAAAACTATGTCATTTATGAAATTCCTTCCCTCTACACTTTCATCTCTATCTCTCCTCTACTTTTTACCTTCTCTTACATCTCTTTACAATTTGTGATTTGAAATATATGTCTTCTTAAATGTATTTTTTTTAAAATTCATTCATTTTCAAATCTATCCATCCAAATGGAGCCTCCATTTGGATTGGTGGTTCACACACAAATAATTACTCTCTCTATGAATTTACAAATATTTAGGGGGTGTTTGGTTGGAGGCTTTTCGAGGTGAGTAATGGTAATCAAAGTCATATGGTGTGTTTGGAATGACTCTACTATGACTTTAATTCCCAAAAATCATTCAGCTATATGAGAACTATGACTTTCATTTCATATCATTCTCATTCCTATATTCTTTCAATTCTTTACAATTATATCAAACGGTCTCTTAGATTTGAATTTTGTTTAAAATTGAAGAATTCTAAATCCGCTTCAATATCATGTCATTTGAAATCTCACCCTTCCACCCCTTTCCATCTCTATCTTTTCTTGTTTTTTCCCTTTTTTTCCATCTCTTTATAATTCTTAACTTGAAATATATACTTTCTTACATGTATTTTTGTGAGTTACTTTTAAAAAAAAATTTAATATTGAGATGAATATGAAAAAAAAAGGGGTAAAATTAATTATTGGGATGGAGGGAGAGTAGTTGATATTTCTCCTTGCACTAATTGTTCTGGTTTCTACTCAATTCAACAGCAGTGACTTTTTTCTTTTTACAACAAAAAAGAGAGAAAGAAGAGCTGTGACTTTTTGTTTTGATTTTTACGGGAAAAGAAAAATATCATGCGAGGATGAGGTGAAAAACGTCGCCATTCGCCAACAATTTGTTTTGTATTTTTGCATTTTATACTCTTTTCTTTAATAAGAAACATGTTTATTTTATTTGTTTTTCAATAAAAATGATTTACTCTCAACTTTATATATATATAGAGAGAGATTTTGAAATTGAAAAAATAGGCTTGACTTAATGAATCACATACTCTCTCTCTCCCTTTATAATTTCCAACCCTAAGACCTATGTTACTAAAAAAAAAAGTTAGTTTAGATATTATTCTCTACCATTCAGTTTTAAAATTTTGATTTTGTCAAATTACATGTGACTAATATTTTGTAAGAATAAGTGTCTTGTACATCTAGTGTACACAGTTATTTGATAGTTAAGGTTGCTTACACTGAAACATGTAGATTGATTATATTAAAAGATTTGTATTATTATCAATTTTTAGTATAAAATTTTCAGTGTATTTAACTCTTATTTTTTTAATATAAAGAGTCTCAATTGTTGAGTGAATGCATCGACATTAATTGCATTTGCATTTTGTAAAACTACATGTGACAATGTCACGAAGACACCAAAAAGTGGACCCTCTCTCTCTCTCTCTGCGTAGGATATAACACGCAACCTCATACGATCATTTTTTAAAATTAATCAACTCTCTCTCTCTCTCTACAAATCCACCACCATCATCGGCTGCCTACCTCGGATCGGACAACCACCAGTTTAGCCCACAGAACGAAGAGGCCTGTTAGTGCTTTCTTGGTATTCACGTACGGATGTGAAAAAATAAATAACAAAAGATGGAAGAGTATCCAAAAAATGACTACCTCAAAATAAATAATTATGGAGAGAACTAGAATTCGAAGGCAATATCACTCAAAATTGATAATTTTTAGTTCACACAAATGTACATAGAGACTAATCATATTTATAGTAGTCAAATGAGAATTCTATATTTAATGTCATGGAGAATAAAAAAGAACGGTCTAGAAACTATCTGTTTAGAAGACCAAATAAGAATTTAATTGTACTCTAAAGAATTCTAAATATTATCCAAAAGATAAATTTTAATTTTTCATAGTTTCAATTTTTTTTTAACTTTACCTTTATACATACTGTGTGCATATTTTAATTTTTTGGAGGTTGTTTGTGTAATTCAGGGAGGATTTCAGGAAGACATACAAGGAGAAGCATCCGAACAACAAATCTATTTCCACTGTGAGTCGTTATATCTTCGTTCTTAGATCCAAAATTCAGATTTATATATTCTGATTTTGATCGATTTCAGTTTGTAATAACTTTATAGGTTGAAGCCATCAGATCTCCTCAGTTGAAGGCGTCAGATCTGGCCACCGTCAAATCTCCTCCGTTGAAGTCGCACGATCTGGCCTCTACCCTAGATCCACCATTTTTGCATATATTCCGATCTCTGATCTGATTTTTGATCTCCGAGAACTCCGCCGCCGGCATGCAAGAACTTCGCAGCCAGCATACATTCTGGATTGTTTTTCTTCCAGTTTATTATTATTATTTTTTTATCTCTAATCTGATTCCTGATCTCCGAGAACTCCGCTGTTGGCATGCAAGAACTTCGCAGCAAGCATACATTCTGGATTTTTTCTTCCATTTTTTATTATTTTTTAATTTCTTTTCCCAAGAAGCTATAATTAATATTTTTTTAAAAAATAATATTTTTTTCCTTTCTTTTCAGTTTTTTTTTTTTACATATGCAGAAAATTTGAAAAATCACATTTAAAATCTGAATATGAGTAGTATTCATAAGTTTGCGTTTTGTATTCATTTTTTTAAAAAAGTATGCAAAAACAAATTAGAGATATTGAAAATTAAAATTTTGAATATATGCATGAAAAAATTAGAAGTATTCCATAGTAGGAATCTGAATATATGCATGAGGTTTTTTAGGTGAAAAAAAATGAAAATGCAAGATCTATAAAAATTGACATATACATAAAAAGTTAAAAAATTCAACATAATTTAATTTTGTACAAAAGAAAAGAGAAAATAAACATTGAAATTGTAAGGTAATATAAATAAATAATTTAAATTTTGTAAGAAATAAAAAGAATAAGAATTTAAATTTAAAATCATAATTTGAGTATAAGAAAGAAAATAAGCAAATTAAATTCAAATTCAAAAAGAGAATTGAAAAAAAATCAAAATTAGAAAATAAGCTTAAATAATGTCATCTCATCACATGCAAACATATAAATAGGTCTCTTATACTCCCTTTCTCTCACTAAGTTCATTATTACAACAAAATCCCTCTCTCTACTTTCTCTCACTATGACATTCTATTGATTATTATTTGGAGGATTTCTTGAGATAATTAGCCACATAAAAACTTAAATTGATAAAATCTTCTAACAACTTTATTTTAAATCAATTTAAATTTTTTAAAATATCTATATTAAGAATACATAATTTATATTTTTTAAATAGAAAAGATTATATATATTTCATAAAATTATAAAAGTCACTCAAAATTTATGATTTTAAATTATATAACTATTACTCCCTCCATTTTGAAATATTCCCCTCACTTTTTTTTTTTTTTAAATTTGTGAGGATAATCTATAAAAAAATGCGGGAATAATATTTAGGGATGATTTCACACTCTTTTAAATTTGTGAGAAAAATTTCAAAAAGAAAAAGAAAAAAAGAAGTGGAGGCTATTCGGGGATGGAGGGTGTATAATTTAAACATATTTAAAAATTAAGATCATATATGTATATATTTTTTCGTAAAATATAATATTTAAATTTAGAGTTATTGTAAATAAATTTGTATGTTTTTGTTGTACTTTGAATATTTTATTTTAATTTTTAAAAAAATATTTGTATGTTTTTATTGTGAATAAATAAATATATATATGTATATTTTAGATAATATAACTTTTAATTTATTATTTTTTAATTTAAATTTATTTTTATATACATTCTAACTTTAAAACTTTAATAATATGACTAATCTTTTTTAAAATTATATGTAGTTTTTATTTATTTTTATATTATAAAATATTAATAATTTTATTTATATTTTAATTAATGATGTGTATGCTTATTGAGATGATGATTGTATATTTATTTGTGCACATATTTTAGGTAAGGAGCAAGTTGCCAGAAGTTTATATTGCAAAAAATATAAAATGAAGTGATTTATTTTGCCAAAATTTAAAAGTTTAGATTAAATTGTAATTTACGAAAAGGTAGTGATTTATTTTGAAAATAAGTCTATTTTTAAATTTATTATAGATTATTATATATAATAAAATAAATATAAATAGACATATCTTTGACGAATTGTATCCTACAATTTTAAAAGATAATGTATCCTTGCACTCGCACCCTCAACATAGGGCTTAGGGAATGATTACAGCCCACTAAAAGTTTGTTATATTTGATTTGGACATGTATATTATATTTATAAAATTATATATATTGATATAATAATATATATTCAAATAATTAATTGAAAATATTTGCGAATAACGAATTGAATATTATTATTTTGTATTTTTTATTTGAATAATAATTAAATTGAATATTTATAATCGAATTTGAATCATAATTGAATATTAATATATAAATTCAAATACGAATATCAACTCGAACCAAAAGTATTTGATTCGTTTACAACTCTGATCGTGATGAGCATCTGACATTATGCCCAACAACAGGGGGCCGTGGATAGAGTGATGGAGGAAGGAGTATTTTATCTGATCGAAGAAACAAATGTGGTAGCAAACCAAGAGTCGTCTTTATTAAAGAAGGGGGTGATCAACTATGCTTATTGTTTCCTGAGGAAGAATTTCTAAGAAGAAGACAAAATTAATATTGACCATACCACGGAATAAGCTTATTCGAATTGGAATGACATATGAAGTCTGATCTAATTACTTTGAGAATGTTAGCTAAGTGGTGTTGGGTTTTAGAGATACGAACCTCAAGTCCGTAGCAGCGGAAGACATGGTTCACCAACAACGAACCAGATCGAATTGACTGTATACATAAAATAAACGTCATTAGATCCAATCTAATTGAGAAAACCTTACCGTGTTCATAAGCCGAATTCCTCTACTATGGTATCCACGTAATCCTCGTCGACGAAATTGCGATCCAATCGCTAGTATGGCGTTTCCAGTGGAGTTCGCTAGGAAAAACTCACACTTGAAACTTATGGAGAAAGTTAGGGATTTTAGACTTAGGAGGAGTTTGTTTCAAATACTTCAATGGTAATGGGAATGAAATTTCATTTTCCTTTTTTGCCCTATAAATGTTGAATGTGTGTTTTTATTTATGGTGGTTATATCAATAGTGTTGTGCTCCAATTTTGGAAAAAATGGACAAAAAAGTAAGATGTTGGTTGTGATATGGGGGATTGATTGATGATGATGATTACAAGGTGAAGAGGGGGTAATCAAATTGGGGTGTTAATTACCTTATTTAGGAGGAAAAACAATATTAAATACCTCATTTGTTCACATTTGCTACTATAATTACTACAATTATATCTCAATTCCCATTACCATTGAAGGATTTCCATACCAAACGCCCCCTTATTGTTTATGAGTCTCATAACTCATATATATAGTAAAATATTTGCATATCTATTAGATTTGATTCCATCAAGATCTGCAATATCAAATATAATCTTTATTATATAATATATAATAATATATCAAATATATTATTATGATATATCTAATATATCATCTAATTTAATTAAATCTAATTTAATTAAATATTAATAATTCTCCATGAATTAATATTTATGATCTAATCAAATATTTAATCCGACCAACTTAATTCGTAAACGTGGGTTACTTATTGTGTGACTCATAGGCCCTCATATGTCAAGCGGTTAGTCAAACTAATGGTCTTAGTTGAACCCTAGACAATAAACCAGACAATCTCAACTTAT
Source organism: Prunella vulgaris (assembly GCA_026898435.1). Taxonomy (NCBI): domain Eukaryota; kingdom Viridiplantae; phylum Streptophyta; class Magnoliopsida; order Lamiales; family Lamiaceae; genus Prunella; species Prunella vulgaris. The sequence goes on from JAPKLY010000104.1 coordinate 413,643, forward strand.
GAGGTACGTTGCGAGGATACAACAACAACCTGTAATGTGAAGCTCAAAGTGATACGGTCCTTTCGTTCACGAATACTCCAATTAAGTCTAGAATATGATAATGTGTCTATTCCAATAATTTAATCACATTATCTCATTCTGCTAATTGATCAGTTGTCATATTTGAACACTATTTCAAATACGACGTGCATTGGCCAATGACTAACGATCCAATTAGCTATGAGAAGATGAGTATTCTCTCTAATTCTATTTGAGGAACGAATCCTATCTTGGCTCAACTACAACGCACATATACTTCATGATGTACCCAACACATGCCATATCTACTCCGTTGAGAGTGCAAGCGTCGGTCATGGTCAAAGCTCATCATTCCGTACATGTCGTGTGTATTGACCTCAAGTCATAGGACTATTACACCACTCCACAAACCGATACTCCCGTAGACACGTAAATAGAATACATCAAACGGTTTCTTGGTTGGGTATGCCAATACTCTTCAAAGTATTTGTGTATCCATCATGAGATATCTAATATCTCGTAGTTGTGAGAATCACTACACTCTCTAAGAGTATGATGCAGATCACACACCAATCGCATCATCGATATCCCATTCTCGATGATCATTGATTGTGGCTACTTTAAGAACCATGTCATTGTCAACTAAGATCTCACATTCTTAATGACGACATAAGTTCATGGGAACACAAATATTAATAACATACAAACAATCAAACATAATATTCAATAAAGTGTAATGCCAAATATTATTAAATAAAATTAATAATATAAACAACTGAATAACGATCAAGTTCTATGTCCTCCTAAAATGATTGTCTTCTAGGACATATATACTAACAATCTCCCACTTGGCCTAGAGCCAATCACCCATATGCCTAACACCTAGACTCTCAAAGTGTCTGGTGTGTACATGCACACTAAGTGTCTTAGTGAAAGGATCTGCAAGGTTATCCTCGGTGGGGACTCGTCCCAATTCTATCTCTCCTCTCGCTATGATCTCTCGGATCAAATGATAACGCTTAGGTACATGCTTGTTTCTATTATTAGATCTTGATTCTTTTGCTTGTGCAACCGCACCAGTATTATCACAATACAACTTTATTGCACGACTGGCACTCGGAACTACCCCTAGTTCTTTCAAGAACTGTAAAATCCAGACAGCCTCCTTTGCGGCTTCTGATGCAGCAATGTACTCGGCTTCGGTTGTTGAATCTGTAGTTGTTTCTTGCTTGGAACTATTCCAGCTCACCGCTCCACCGTTGAGTGTGAATGCATAACCTGACTGCGACTTGTAGTCATCGCAATCAGACTGAAAACTAGCATCAGCGAACCCAGTCACTACTAGTTCTGGCTGTCCACCATAGACTAGGAAACATTCCTTAGTTCGTCTAAGATACTTTAGAATGTTCTTCACAACAATCCAGTGAGGTTCACCCGGATTCTGCTGGTATCTACCAGTTATACTGACAGCGTAGGCCACATCGGGTCTAGTGCAAGTCATGGCATACATGATCGACCCAATGGCAGAAGCATATGGGACTTTCTTCATGTGTTCGATCTCACTCTCATTGGAAGGACAATCCTTCTTTGAGAGCTTGATCCCATGACTTGTTGGCAGAGAACCTCTCTTAGAGTTCTCCATAGAAAAACGCCTCAGTACCTTATCTATGTAGGTGGATTGTGACAGCCCCAACATCCTTCTAGATCTATCTCTATAAATCTTTATCCCAAGGATGTAGCAGACTTCACCCAAGTCCTTCATCATGAAGGTCTTGGATAACCAATATTTCACGGATTGCATTAACGGAATATTGTTTCCCAAAATCAATATGTCATCCACATATACGATAATGAAAACAATGTTATTTCCGTCGAGTTTCCTATAAACACAAGGATCTTCCGCATTTATGACGAAATCAAATGACTTGATAGCCTCATCAAAGCGGATGTTCCAACTCCTAGAAGCCTGCTTCAGTCCGTAGATGGACCTCTTCAGCTTGCACACTAGATTTGGATTTGACTTGGATATAAAACCTTCCGATTGTGTTATAAACACAACCTTATCAATGAATCCATTAAGGAAAGCTGTTTTGACATCCATCTGCCAAATCTCATAATCATAGTATGCAGCTACTGCAAGTAAAATCCGAATAGACTTGATTTTCGCAACTGGTGAAAAGGTTTCATCATAGTCAATACCTTCTCCTTGACTGTAACCTTTTGCCACCAACCTACCTTTATAGGTTTGTACTTTGCCATCTGCGTCAGTCTTCCTTTTGAAGACCCACTTGCAGCCAATGGGTCTAACCCCTTTAGGCAATTCAATCAAGTCCCAAACTTGATTAACGTACATCGAGTTCATTTCAGATTTCATGGCTTCATGCCACTTCCCTGAATCAATATCTGATATTGCTTCAGAATAAGTCTTAGGATCGTCCTTATCCGGGATTTCCACGTTATCGTGTTCCTCCAAGAGAAGGTTGAGCTTAACAGGTGCAAGACGCATCCTAGAAGACTTACGGAGTTGCATTTGTGCAGGCTGTACATTCTGATTGTGAGGAGGTTCTCCAGTGATCATCTGATCAATGCCTAGAGAATTCTCAAGAGCTATGCTTTCTTGCGTCTCTTGAGCAGGAGATCGAACAACATCCATATCATTCTCATTCAGTCTATTTGGAGTTTCTTGTGTATGCGAGATATCTCCAATTATACTCCCACTGGCTGGAAGACGATCACCTAGTGATAGGCTTCCACCATGGGATTCACTGAATGCTCCCACTGATTCCTTTTCGTGGTTGTCCAACAAGTTCTCAGCCTCAGTGTTAGTTTGTGGTTCTTGAATTTCTTCAAGTTCTATCTTTTTACGACCTTGTTCCTTAAAGACGTAGTCGTTTTCAAGGAACGTCGTCTGTCTAAAAACAATAACCTTTTGATTCACAGGAAGATAGAAATAATATCCTCTTGTTTCCTTAGGATATCCCACAAAATAACCTTTTTCACCTTTAGATTCCAACTTATCAGTGAGCATCTTTTTCACATACGCGGGGCAACCCCACGTCTTGATATGTGAGAATGATGGCTTTTTACCACACCACAATTCATATGGTGTTCGCTCAACTGATTTAGATGGAATCCTATTCAGAATGTAAATTGAGGTTTGGAGTGCATAACCCCATAGCGATGTTGGAAGAGAGGAGAAACTCATCATGGATCTTACCATGTCTAACAGGGTTCGATTCCTCCTTTCGGATACACCATTCATTTGTGGCGTTCCAGGAGGTGTCCATTCAGATTGGACTCCATGCAACTTTAAATAATTTAAGAACTCATGGCTAAGGTATTCTCCTCCTCGATCTGATCGAAGAGTTTTAATACTCTTACCAAGTTGTTTCTCTTCCTCAGCTTTATACTCCTTAAACTTCTCAAAGGCTTCAGATTTGTGTCTCATAAGATATACATATCCAAACCTAGAGAGGTCATCAGTAAAAGTAATGAAGTATCCGAAACCACCTCTTGCTAAAGTTGGCAGTGGTCCACACACATCTGTGTGAACTAACTCCAACACCTCTTTGGCCCGTACCCCTTTCCCAGAAAAAGGTTTGTTAGTCATTTTTCCTTTGAGGCAAGATTCACAGTTTCCATAAGACTCAAAGTCAAATGGGGTTAAGTAGTCTAACTTTCTTAACCTTGCAATTCTTTTCTCATTGGCATGACCAAGTCTGCAGTGCCACAAGAAGGTAGGATTTTCCTGATTACTAAGTTTTAGTCTTTTATTTTGCACATTAAGAATATCATGTCCATAATTCACCAAATATAAGCCATTCACAAGAGAAGCATTCCCATAAACAGTACCATTCAACATAAAGTAGCAACTACTATTAAAAAAATGGAAGGAAAACCCTTCAATGTCTAACATCGGGATGGAAATAATGTTTCTAGTAATAGACGGAACAAAATAACAATTATTAAGTTCTAATCTATTCCCACTGGGTAAGTCTATAATATATGTCCCTACACGTTCCGCAGCAACCCGTGCTTCATTTCCCACGCGTAGGACGACTTCACCCGGTCTAACCGCTCTGCTTTCCCTGAGGCCCTGCACATTCGTACAAATGTGTGAGCCACATCCGGTATCTAATACCCAGCAGTTAGAACTAGTAGTAGACATATTTATCTCATGACAAACATACCTGTTCCAGTGCCAGATGCACCTAGTGCTCTTTTCTCAGCAGCTAGAACCTTGCAGTCCTTCTTCCAGTGCCCCTTCTCTTTGCAGTAGAGACACACATCCTTATCTACCCGCTCTTTCTTTTGAATACCACCCTTAGGCTTTAGGATATTCGGCTTAGAACCTTTCTTAGCCTTGTTATTCCGCTTCTTCTTGCCTTTATGGCCAGATTTAGCAGAAGAGCTCACCATGAGCACACTCCTTTCCTTAGTGGTAGTTGCCTCAAAAGTTTTGAGCATGTTATGCAATTCAGGCATTGTTGCTACCGTCTAATTCATATTATAGTTCACCACGAAACTAGAAAATGAATCCGGAAGCGACTGAAGAATAGCATAAACGGAAACATCGTTCCCTAGCTTAATGTCTAGGGACCCTAGTTTCTCGATTAGCCCTATCATCTTCAGGACATGAGGAGAAACCTTCCCTCCTTCAGACATGCGGCACCTAAACAGATCTCGCATGACCTCATATTTCTCGGAGCGAGATTCAGAGTCAAAAAGATCTTTCAAGTGTTTGAGCATCTCATGGGGATCCATTTTCTCATGTTGCCTCTGAAGCTCTGGGTTCATCCCAAGCAGCATAACACACTGTGCCTGTTTCGCATCTTCTTGATGCTTCTTCTGAGCTGCAACGTCAAACGTAGCAGATTCTGAAGAACCGGCAGCAGGGGTCTCGGGGATTGGCGTGTCCAACATGTACTCAATCTTTTCTTGTCTTAGCACCAAACACATGTTGCGTTGCCAATCCAGAAAGTTTGGCCCAGCCAATTTGTTTGATTCCGGAACGAATCTCAACGACAGATTATTAATTTCAACCAACCTAGAGAAATAGTAAAATAAAAAAAACGGGAATTAAAACACATAATTCCTATGATCGATATTCAGCAATCAAAATAAACATGGCCTTTAATTTATTTTGTCTCCATTATTTTCACATACTCAACGACCTCATCGGAAGAATACGAATTTATATCTAATATAAATTGTAATGGACTAGGATCCACATTCCTACTACCACAGCACCTGCTTGGGCTGATTACTGCGATAGCATAACTAGTAGGTCTCAAAACCAATTGCAATATATGCAATTCCTAGTTGATCGAACCTAGTTCAATCGATGTCCCCTCATTGTTCCCCTGCTTGGGCTGGTGAAACAATTTAGGTGGTTAACAACCATCACACGGCGACACTTCGTGTCCCTATAAAAGTTCCGTAAGATGTAACTCCGAGCAAAAGACTTGGGCCTTAAATACTCATGGAATGAAATCTCCGGTTTTCTTTTAATTATGATGGAAGACATCACTCATTCTAAATGATAACCATATTTTAATTGAGGAGCATTTGAAGCCGGGTATTTAATTGCTTAAACAAGATCCAATTTGTACATGCTCAATCACAAAAGAGCAAATATTGGGCGCCGTCTATCCAAACATAAATCACGGTCTAACAAATATTGGGTGCCGTCTACCCAAAAATAATTTACGGTCCGACAAATACTGGGTGCCGCCTACCCAGACATAATATGCGGACTATAACTATTAATGTAAATTTCAATTCACATTAACAATTATGCAAGTAGGAGAAATTATTTAAATTCTCATGCTTTATTTTAAAAATTAAATTGCCTAAATAAAATAATTAATTACCACTTAGCACAAAAATCAAATTTATGTGCAAAACAATAAATATTCGTAGATTAATATTGCTAATTTTAGAAATACCAACAAGTTCTAAACTTTTGGTTTAATTTCTAAAAATTTCCGAAATTATTTTGCCCAATATATAAAATATTTATCAAATTTATCAAAATATTAATCAGCCAAACAGTCCCTTAAATTAAAAAATTGCATTTTATAATTTTAAATTGCCAAACATGACTCTTTATTTATAAAACCTTTTAAAATTGATCAGGGACTATTTTGCAATTAATAATGTATTTGCAAGAAAGGGCCTGGGGAGAATCAAATTCTCAACCCAGGCCCCTAGGGCTATTCACGCTCACGGTTAACAGCAAACAGCACACATGCACAGGCGGCCGACACCAGAAATCCCCGCGCCGCGCAGCCTTCCCGACCGACGCAGCCGCAGATGCAGCCACCGCCGCAACACGCAGACGCAGTTGCTGCGTTTATGGGGAAGACGGCCACAACGGCCGCTCGACACGACGCGACGCCTAGCGCCTCCGTCGTCGATCCATCCAGCGATCCACTCAGCCGCCCGCCGGATCGATTCCAGTCGCCACGAATATCGCAGGTGAGCGAGATGGGCGTCCGGCGAAATAACATGCTCGCCTAGCGAGCCTGTCAGTTCCAGCAAAGGCGCCGCACGCAAGCCTTCTTTCCGGCGGCGACAGATTTTAAACGGCTTTCAATTTCTGTTCCCGAAAACGAAAGCAACAGACCCCAGTTTTTTTTTTTCGAAATACTTTCAGTTTTCAGAAAAGTTTTTGGCTACTGAAAGAGTTTCCAATAATCAACCAAGATTAATTTAAAAAAAGTTTGAAATTGTTAAAGGCAGCACATGCCTTGAACTTTGGTTCCGACGATTCTAAATCCAAAACCTTGGTTCCCTTTGATTAATCGTTAATGTTTTCTGAAAACATTAATTATTATTTGATTTCTAAAATAAAAAATTAGCTGCCAGAATATATTAAAATATATAAATACACATAGTGTATCAACAAAACACATAATCATGTTATACAATCAATAATCAAAGCCTCTAATACCACTATTGAGTTTTAGAGTTACAAATCATATATTTGTAGCAGGAAAAAAAATTAAAATTCACCAAGAACAAATTATAGACATGAATAAATAACATATAAATTAGCAAGAATAATTATATTATATTCTTACAGTGCTTCTTGCACCTCATATTGGGTTACAAAATATTTGTTTGGTTTGTTTTCTTTGTTGTATATATATTTATATAATTTGTGTGCTACTTTTTTTTCTTTGATTATTTATGTGTGTAAAGTTGATCAAAGTTTAGTTTCAATATTACAATACTTGCTTCCTTTGTTTGTAGAGCTAGAGCTGGCAAAAGGGCCGGCTCATCGGGCTATATCATATTTACGGGTTGGACTATTTTTTTATCGGGCCTATAAAATTGTACCAAGTCCAGTTCAAATGTTGGGTATGCCGAATTGGATCAGGCCAAAATTACAACCTTTATATGATATCGGGATGGATCATCGAGCCAAGACATATTCACGAGCCAGGTCGGGTCGATTCATTTTTCAAATCAGGCCTGTAAAAATTGAGATCAGTTCAGTCTATATATCGGGTAGGCCGGACTGGAATTGTAATAGTTTTTGTTGTTATTAAAAGTGATTGCTTGAATGAACGAAATTAAGTTTCTTTTATTTTTATTAATATGGTTTTTAATATATTCATTTAGGTGCTATATGCATGCTCTTCAATTGGAAATAGATATAAAAATTTATGTTTTCCTCTAATCCACCAAATACGCCAAATTAGTATGGTTTTTACTGATTTATACTTATCAAAATATAATTTCTGCAAATACACCAATATTGTTTAATGGAAACAGTTCATTATTGGCTTAATACAGCTAGCAATAACCAGATTTAAAGGGCCAGCTGAAATAAACCTGATGCATTATTTTTGTAAAATTAATATCATTCCAAATGTATTATTGACATTCTTTCTTTAGATGTACAATACTTGAACATTAAAATAAGAAAATTCTTTCATAAACTTTACTCAATGACTACATTTGGTTAGGGTGAGAAATAGAGTTTTGAACATTCAATTCACTTATTTTGTAGTGTATAATACATATCTCGATCTGAAACAGTAACGAATTAGAGATTTGTATTACACTTCTATATTTCCTCACTGTTCAATGCGTATTTCCCATCTCACCTCCATGGTGAGATTACAATTAAATTTATAGCAGTAAATATGATTTCTTATGGCTACCGCTCACAGCAAGACGAATATTAATACGTATATTTCTTATCAAACACCATTAAAAATAAATATTAAATTTTAACACGTATACTCTACCAAATAAGAATATAAGAATAATCTGCTTTTAATTATTTACACCAAACACTACCATCTAATACATATCTCTCACTTTATAATTGACATTACGTACTAATTTTTTACACACTACCAAACGGAACCTTACTATAATTACATATTTACATAATTTTTTGAACTAACACTACACTCAATTTAATTTTTTACTTTACATATAAATATAGAGTCACTTACATATTGGTTAAAAAAAAAAATACCTCTATTTAGAAATTGGTTTACAATATCTGCACAGAAATATAATTTTTTCCTGCACAGAAACATATTTTTTTTCTGCACTAAACCAATTTGTAATTAGTGTCAATTTTGTGAACTATTTTGTATTTTCCCCTATAAATATATACAAAATTACACTTCAGAATTCTATAATACACTATAAAGAAACAAGTATCACCCTTTCCTTAAAAAGTTTGATAGGAGAACAGTATAATATTCTTCAACAAATTGTGGCAGATATATTCTTCAACAAGGTCGAAAGAATGAATAGAGGATGTGTGAAGAAAAATATATTTTTCAATAAATAAAAAGATTTTTTTGAGATACAATTATAAAGATAAATGAATATTTATGATTAAGTATGAAACATGGGTAAAATTAAAGGTTAAAGTGAATAAAACATGATCTCATTTGAGTATGACTTGTAGGGGAAAGATAAATGAATATTTATGATTGCATTGAGAAAATATTTGAAGGGTGAAATACAGCCTACAAAGGACTTTAGTGTTATAACCTCCACATTGACTAATTATGTTGGATATTATAAATGACTACTTTTTTTTTTTTTTTTTTGTAAATTCAAGTTTGTATAATTTTTTAAAATTGTTATGTTATGCATGCACACTATGAATGTTTTAAAAAATTAAATATCAAATATTTTCTAAATAATAACAAGTTGCTATGTAACATAGTAATAATATGTCATAAAAATTATAATTTAAAAAATGGGTACAATTAATTTTAAGTAAGTTTTGTGTGAGACCATCTCATATTATGATACCAATACTATTTGATCAATTTTTAATTTAAAAATGTGTCACTAATTAATTAAAAAGTGATAAAAAATTTTTTTACTATTTTTGTTAAAAGCATCACTTTTTAAAAAAAATATTGTCACATGTTATTATAATCCTACAATTTTTTTAATTTGATCGGTCTCACAAATATTTTTGTTATTTTCTTAGGATTATAATACTTATCTCAATTGCATTTCCAAAAGAATTTATTACTCTAACCAAAAAAGATATCCTATATAATAACGACACAAGAAATAAAAATTTATATGAGATTGTTTTAGGATATGTTTTAAAATTCTATTCACTTATAAAAGGTGATATTAATTAATTTTGAGCAACACTTGTGTATAAATTTTTACTGTAGAAATATCCATTTTTGAAAAATTCGCGGGTCTAAACCGGGTCGGGTCAGATTTGGATATTTTTAAAAAAAATTCGCGCAACTTGTAATTCCAGATTTTTTCGCTCCCAGATATGTTACAATTTGGGCAAATGCGTGTTACAATTAGGCAAAATCTGTATTACTAATTCTTAAAAAAATGATTTTTTGTACTTTTCAAGTAATTATAAAGAAATATGTGTTACTTAATTTATTTTTGGGAAAATTACAATCTAGTCTATTCCTACCATTTAAAACACAATCTAGTCATGATGAAAATGCACCTCACATCCAGTTCAAATTTCTATCTAATAAAGGTGTCTTATTACATTTAGGGCTGATAAACCCATTTAATTATCACATAATAAAGTAAATCATGTAATCAAACAGGGTCTACATTCTAATAGGGGCTGTGTGCGTCCAATACCAGGCTGAAGCAAATTACCCGCCGGACAATACAAAATCAAACGTGAGGATGCAGAGCACATTAATAGCAAAATTTGAAATTTCAAATTCTAGCCGGGGGAAAGAGGGGGCGATGGAGACAGCTTGAGAAGAGGGAGGGAGGGGGCATCGGTGACGGTCGCTTAGGAATTCAACGCCTTGTCAGATTTACGGAGCCCATCGCCGGAATTGAAGAAATCACCAGAGTCCGCCATCTTCTGGAACGGATCTCGAGGCGCGGTGCAGGGGTGGGGGCGGCGGCGACACGGCGACGGTAAGGTTTAGGGTTTTGTTTGTTTTTCATTTCTGAAGGGATGTTTGTTTTTCATTTTCTGTCCAACATGGGAAAAGGCAGTGAGGGGCGGCAGAGGTTGAGGTTCCGGCGCCGGTTAGGGAATAGGACAGTGGGATAAACATAAAAAGGGGACATATTTATTTGTCCATTTGGATCAATGATAATGATGATAAACAAATATTTTGAGGCATACGAAGAGAAGTTTTCCTGCTGTATAAACAATCGATTGTTTTGCTGAGCTCCTCTTCATGCCAAGTTTTTTGGATGCCAACCATACTGCTGCAATTAGCAAATGGTCATATCCAGGTTTAAACCAGTACTCGTCTTCTCAATGCTTTTTTTTATGCAATTACATTTTTTTAGTGCTGATTTGAATTTTCAGCACCCAAGCATTTATTTTCTGTTTCTTCCCCAACTAAGTCTTCTCCGAAAATTTATGATATTGGTTTAAACATAATTGGACGAGTAACTCCATGTTTATCTCTTACTTTTGGTTTCCTTAATTAATTGGGGATGCTTCTAGTGTGAGATAATGATTTGATGCATCGAGATAGGGTTGCACATCTCTACGAATAAATTGCTTTTTTATTTTTTATTTTAGTTCTGGGGAAAATAATCTTGAGATATCAATGATCTGAATCTTTGGGGTTTGCAGCCAAAGTATATGTGTTTATAGTTGCAACTATATAAATATCAAATGCCAACCACATGTGAAACTCTCAATCTCAAAATTTATCTTGATGATATGCTGCCGCTGTTTCATCTTTCAAGCGCAAGGAGACTGCCTTTGTTAATTAGTTCTCTCAATAATATTTTTTTTCTAAATTTCTTGCATGTATTAGATGGTACGGACACCCTTTCATGTTTCTGCTGGTTACAATAACATTGAGATTGTGAAGTTTCTTCTTGATTGGCGAGAACCTGAAAAAGTGGAATTGGAGGCCAAGAACATGGTATGTTAAGTCTCTCATTTTAATAATCAGAATGACTACATCTAGGTGCACTACCACGTCAGGAGGCCTACTGTTTTGTGTGATATGAAATACAACAAGATTCTCATTGTCATTCCTATTGATAAAATATGAATCAAGCATCCCTTTAGTGTTAATTATTAGATGAAATTATGGAGTTGTATTGGGACAGTATGGGTAATTAGTTTGCTTGACATACTTTTACAGGTAAACCTATGGTAGCTAGAGTTCTTGGAAAACTACTATTTATGGTGGGAATACTTCCTACAGACAAGGTAACAGAAGTGCAGAGGAGTGATTTGGTTAGAGAATTTGTTGGTCATACAGGACCTAAGACAAGACGAAAGGTAAGACTTTAATTTGTATGTTCAGACTTTCTGTTTTTTGTATAATTTTTGTGCAACCATATGTATAAAACAAATAATCTCACTTTCTTGAACACTTAAATCTGTAGATCCAAGAAGCCGAGGGGGGCATTTTGTTTGTTGAGGAAGCATAGCGTTTAATACCAATGCAAAAGTCAGATGATAAAGATTACGGATTAGAAGCACTTGAGGAAATAATGTCTGTGATGGACAGTGGAAAAGTAGTAGTAGTAATTTTTGCTGGCTATAGCGAACCAATGAAGAGAGTAATATTTTCAAAAGAAGACGTCTGTAGAAGAGTGACAAATTTTTTCCAATTTGATCTTGCCCAGATTCTTCAGCTTAAAATGTCTAAACTAGCTGAAGATAGTCTATTGTATGGATTTAAGCTTCATCCTTCCTGCAGTATGGGAGGGTCAAGAATTTGTGGTTGGTAAGGCACATAGGTAAACCTTGACGAGATTATTAATAATTTAGCTACAATTAACATAAATACCTGGTATGTATTTTAGATATAAAGAATGTATCTAAATTAAGCCAGAATCATTTGGAAACATTGGTGGACATATGTTGTTGTTGGAGACAACAATAGATGAATTTAATGAAAAATAAATATTTGCATAGTTCAATATACTATGGTACTATTACTTGGCACAGTTCAATATACTATATTGTTTAATTGGTCTTTGAGAATGGTGTATTGTACATCTAATACATGTAGACTTTTTTCTTTCAGGAAAACAAGCAAGGGCATCAACAAGTGATTCGTACGACGACAGTAGAGGTATTATATGTAGCATTATGTGTGACTGCATTAAATATCAATAGAACATGGGTTTAAATGTAGTACGAGCGATTAATAAAGTTGGATCTCGTTCTTTTGGTTTCCAGATAGACGGCATGGTGCGCACTGTGAACAACATAACAGGAAACGAGCCAGGCTACAAAAATATTGTGAAAGTCATGAAGAAGGTGAACGGGCCACGAGTAAGGGTGTAGTGGGCGAGCTACAAAAATGTTGGTTGCATGATGAACTGAAATTCTAGTCCCACAGTTGTTGTATACATATTTGTGGATGAACTTTTTGTTGAATTATTGTAACATTTTGCTGAATTTGTAATGTCTTTTTATTATATGAATGTAAAGGTCTTTTGTTAAATGGATGTGTTGTTGACTCTTGATGACCTGGTATGTGTTTTAGATATAAAAATGTATCTAAATTGGCCATAATTATTCGGAAACACTGGTGGACATATGTTGTTTGTGGAGACAGCAATAGATGAATTTAATGAAAAATAAATATTTGCATAGTTCAATATACTATGGTACTATTACTTGGCATAGTTCAATATACTATAATGTTTAATTGATCTATCAGCAAACTGAAATACGTGTGTGCACATCTCTTCGTCTAATACAACAAAACACTCCATATATTATGCAGTAGAGAATCAATAATAAATGGTGCCAATAAGTACTTTATTACTACCCGTTACACACGTTATGACCGTTGAGCTGCTGGTAAGTGTGATACAAAACTCTATATATACACAACCTATTTGCTAGTATGAGAACACCAATCAAAATACAATTATCAATAGCAACCTGCACAATAAATTCAATCCAAGAAAATCATCAGCTCAGGCACTCTAATGTCGACAGCAAGCAACAACACAATCACCCAGGCGTATCCAAAGTATTCAAGGGCCCCGTGTCGAAAATGCGGTCGACAAACATTCATCTATTTGAGTGAAACAAGCAACAACCCAGGAAAAATGCACCTGTATCCATTGAACATATTTACATTAGAAGATTCAACACACCGTTCAATTGAACGTACGGTATGAATTCGCATATATACACCGTTCTATAAATGGACTATTAACAGTTCAAGGACAATAACAAATAAGGTACACCATGACTCTTACTATCCATTGACGATAAGGTACACAATAACTGAAGGTCATTGTTTTCAGGGTAACTGAGGGTTCTTAGATAAGACATTCTACGTATAGCCAAGAGTTCAACAAATTCCTGCTTAAAGGAAAAGAAAACATCAACGTACACAAGCAGCTCATTAATGTGTGTAATCAGGACCAGATATAGTCACATAACGGTGAACGATAGTCATCAAAATTCAGAACCTACTATCTCACCTTCACTAAACTATAATCAGGATACACAAACAAAGACCAATAAATGAATATAACACCCCAACCCAAATTTAACATCTATTCACGATTTCTTGAGGATGATATGATGCAAAGAATGTGATGGGGAAAAGTTTAAGAAGAATATAACAAGAAAAATAAAAGGAACATGTTTCCTTCAGTTAAATGTTAAGGAAAAATCACTAGAATAAGTGGATGTGCTATCTTCATTCAGCACAATTGCATTTACTATGTGAAGTAATTCTGCACTCAATCTTTGCAGTTTACACATGTGTCTCTATGAGTATATAAGAACTCAAAGTGGTACATCTACATATTGTTTTATTGGACTTGGACAAAGGACGTCTGATAAAGAAAATAATGGGTTAGGATTACACATTATGCAAGAAGAGTATATAGAGAACAGTCCACAAGATATCATAAACAACAACAACTTCATTATACATTTGAAAAATGTTGATCGTTTTCATATATTCGAAAACCCAGAGGAAATTAACCATTAATATATTCGCTCTCCCTTGAAGCAATTAATAAAAACCTCCACCATAAAACAAAGCAATACAGAAATAACGAAACTAGAATTATATTCTCCACCATAAAACAAAGCAATACGTACCCGGTTTTATATTCTCACTTCTTGCATCGTTTTTCCCGGAACTGGAATTAATCACTCTTACACGGACGATTGTTCAAAAAAAAATCCTAACCGCCTTTGTCCACCGTCGATTATGCCCTATACGACGTCGACGCAACTGAGTATATGATATTTAATTAAAAATCATGAAATCCATTGCCAAATAATATACCAAACAGAGAGAGACTTACCAATGGCCGTTGTCCCCTGCACTACAAATCGCCCCTTCGACTCTTTGTTACTGCTCTTGTTTTGAAGTTACAGATTTATCTTCGTTTGTATTCTGGCTTCTCCCTTTTACACACTGCACGTTTTCCATTACTTAGTAGACCAGGGTAGCATTAGGAATAGACGTTAGGAATAGACATTGCGTATCCCAGTGGTAGATATTTCGCTTTATTAGTGTTCTAACCCCAAAAAGTTTTTTAGACCCGCATTTAACATGAAGTGTTGCTTTGGACCGGGATGTGTTTCCCCCTTTATTTTTTATTCTTTTTGTTGATTTATGCTAATAATATGCTATTCATGTACTAATACATCATTTAATACCTTATATATGTTATATAAAATATAATATATATTTTTCTATGGATAAATAAATGTTTGTATATACAGTAACACACATTTGATCTTGCAGTAACATACATTTACTCTAATTGTAACACACATTTACTCTAATTGTAACATACATTTGCAGTAACACATATTTACTCTAATTGTAACACACATTTACTCTAGATGTAACACACATTTGCAGTAACACAAATTTACTCAAATTGTAACATACATTTGCAGTAATACACATTTACTCTAATTGTAACACATTTTTGCTTCTCAATTTGTGTTATTATATGAGCATATGTGTATTACTATAAGATAAAATGTATTTTTATTAAGAACAAATATGTGTTACACATACAATGTAACATATACATGTGATACATTGCATGAAAAATATTTACTTCAACAAAAATATATGAATATGTGTAGAAAACAACATTTAGTCTGATTGTAATACACATTTTGTCTTAAAGTAACATGCATTTGCCCAAATTGTAACATACCTGGGAGCGAAAAAAAACTGAAATTACAAGTTGCGCGAATTTTGGAGAAAAAAAAAACTCAAATCCGACCCGACCTGATTTAGACCCACAAATTTTTCAAAAAATGGATATTTCTACGGTAGAAATTTGTATATAAGTTTTTGTCATTAATTTTTAATATAAAATTAAAAGTATTGAATGTTTGAAAATAAAATGATTTTGATTATGTTGTAAAAATAATATGTCTGCAAAAAAATCACTTTTAATAGTGGTAGTATCGAGTGGCTTTATCAAAACCTAAATTGGAAACAAAGGTTTACAATATATTTCAATAATCTAAAGTGACTTTATTAAAATAGATTAATAGTGATAATAAAATCACGTAATCAGTCAGTACGGAGTGGCTTATACACTTTTTTTTTTCATATTTTAACAATATGTTCGGAAAATATTTTTATAAATAAATTTGCTGTAGTGATCACAAACAATATAAAATAATATTTTTCAAAAAAAAAATTCTATTTATTTTGAAGCCACACTTGTGTAAAAATTACTAAATATAGACAAAAAGAAAAAGAAAAAGATGGATACGCGCCCGGCGGACACGCGCCCAATTCTTTGTAACCCCACGCTGATCAATTACTTCCCAGGCCCAACTCTCCTATAACTCCACGCATCTAATTACCCCAAAACCATTCTAACCCAAGGTAATTAACTAATTTCTCCCCACCCCTAACCCAAACAGTTGATGTTGGCATTTTTTTTTAAGTTTACTTTTTTTTATTTTTTTTAAAATTAATGTGTTGATTAAATATTTATTCATTTAATATTATGTTATAAATAAATATTTATACATATAGTAATACATATTTAACCTTACACTAACACACATTTAATCTTACAGTAACACACATTTGCTTTAATAGTAACACACATTTGTCTTCCAACTTGTGTTACTATATGAGCAAATGTGTGTTAGTGTAAGGACAAAATATATTTTTATGAGAATAAATATGTGTTTCTTAATTTATTCATCATCCCTTTAAATCTAGGTATATTATTTCATTTAATACACATGTTATTATATGAAAAAATAATTATATCTATAAAAATAAATAAGTATTTGTGAATAATCAACATTTATTCTTATAGTAACACACGTTTTGCTCTTGCATTATGTGAAATATTATTTATTCTATAAAAACAAATGAATATATGTAAAATAACAAAATTTTATAAGATAATAACACACATTTTCTCTAATAGTAACACACATTTGTCTCCCAATTTGTGTTACTATATGGACAAATGTGTGTTACTATATGAGCAAAAATATATTTTTATGAGAATAAATATGTGTTTCTTAATTTATTCATCATTTCTTTAAATTTAAGTATATTGTTTCATGTAATACATATGTTATTATATGAAAAAATAATTATATCTATAAAAAATATATAAATATTTGTGAATAATCAATATTTGTTCTTATAGTAACACACATTTTGCTCTTGCAGTATGTGAAAAATTATTTATTCTATGAAAACAAATGAATATATGTAAAATAATAACATTTTATAAGATAGTAACACATATTTACTCTAATAGTAACACATATTTGCTTTCTAGTTTGTGTTATTATATGAGCAAATGTGTGTTACTAAATGAGTAAATGAGTGTTACTATGCTAATATAAATTGAGAGCAAATTTTTAAATTTATTATATAATATTATTTAATTTATTTTTAAATTTACAATAGTTAAAAAATAAAAAAAATACCAAAATCTCTAAATTATTTTGCTTGGAACTGTCATGCGTTTGTGTGGATGGAGTGAGGGGAGGGGTTTTGACTTTGGAGCATATGTTAATTCCACGATATGATGTTCGCATGGGATCTCTTATACTGGAGAGAAAGGTGGTATTAATTAATTTTTTAGTTTATTTTTAAAATTGTCTACCGTCAAAATTTTTGTATAAGTTTTTGTGATTTTGTAGAATTTTCAAACACTAACTTATACAATCTTACCTAAGTAGGCAACTGACATATAGTTGGAATCCTCCTAAGGTATTACTCAATGATAAGTTCTATATAGCTGCCAATTAGCAGGACTAGGATCCAGCTGCTGGCGATAAAATTTGCAAATGGTCTTTTCTAATTTATAGGTTATAATTTATATTATATATTTTATCTTTTATGATTTACTACTATTATCACTTATTTTCATATAATGAATTAATTTTTTTTCTCAAAATAAAATCCTATAAAATCTAGTTACTTGATATTGTAAGTACTATTAGTAAAGAGTTTAATATATAAAAAATATTTATAATAAATTTATTATTAAATTATTTTAAAATGCCAAAATATTTGACTAAAAGTACAAAATATTTTATTTGAAATATCAAGAATTTGACTGAAAAAATTAACAATCGATTGTAAAAAATGATAATCTTATAATGAATAATTTTTCGTAGAAAACTTTGTCAATAAAAAATAGGATGATCAACAATTGCTCATGAATTTACATAATAATAATAATAATAATAATAATAATAATAATAATAATAATAATATATGTCTGTGGGTACCCCATTAAGAAAAATGAGAAACATAATAATATACTAATAAATTCTTGTGCATCAAATACCAGGTGGATTTCATAATTAGAACAGGTTATAATGAATAATTACTGATATATTCACTGAAAAATTATAGTTAAACAATTGTAATTATTTAATGGCAAATAAATATACTTATTCAGTAAAAGTATTTTTAAAAAAATTCACATAAATTACACGATGCATCTAATTTATACAAAATATTGGATAATAACAAAAGATAGATGCATATGCTTCTATATAAAAAGAATAATTAAATGCAACAATAAATATAATAATGTAATTTTTTAGTGGAAGAATAATAACTAAATTTTACGATGGGGTAGAATACTCCCTGCATCCCTTATAAGTTGCTCACAACTTTTGGGCACTAATATTAAAAGGGATATGCTTTCAAAAAAATAATATTAAAAATGATATAAAAATATTGATATAGTACATGTGATGTGATGGAGAAAATTGAAAAAATAATGGGAATAGTGTAAAAGATATTGAAAATAATTATAAAGAAGTGAAGTAATTTTCTAAAAATATAAAAAAAGCAAATGAGTAACATATAGTGGGACAGACGAAAATGACAAAATGAACAATTTATAATTGGACAAAGGGAGTATCTTTTAATGATTAAAATTTTACATATGAATATCTTGAGTTCAATCGAATTATAATTTATAGTTCCAAAACTATTTTCACATTTTTCTTACACCTGTTTTAGATTGAATTTACTACTATGATTTATGTATTGAACTAATGTAACTCGAATTGATATATTTTTTACATAATTATATTATATTATTGAATATACTCAAATTTTAGGTGATAAAAAATATAAATGATTTATAATTGATTTATAAAATTTTTATAAAAAATATATTTTTAAAATATTATATATAATAAAATATAAATAAATAGACGTATCCTTAACGAATCGCACCCTAATTTTTTAAAAAACTCGTATTCCCGAACTCGTATTGTATCGCACCCGCATCTGCGTATCTGCACCCGTGCAATCTATTACTCCATTCGTCTCAAAACTAATTTCATAAATAATTCTGGACACGCGAACCAAGAAAAAGTGAGTATATGAGTATAAAGTTAAACAATAAAATAAAAAAAATCTGTTTTATTGACTTTTGTGAATGTAAAAAGTTACATTTTTAGGTGTGTGATATTTCAAATAAATATGCAATTATTGCAATTAAACATTACCTCCAAAAAGAAATCACAAAACAATAGAAAAAAATATTATTTCACTAAATTACTAGATGTAGAATATGAACCTGCAAAAATAATTCGAATATAAAAAGATAAATAAACAATTCGAATATAAGAATACGATAAATAAGAATATCAAACGAGAAATAAGAAGCAAGAAACACATGAATAAATAAAGTTAAAAGATGAGAATAATAATGTTTATAAAATTGAAATTTATAGAAGTATAGAAATTAAGATGAAAGATTGAGATTAAAAATTTAGATATAAGATTTGATATTATGAATATATTTATATGATTTATATAAGATATATATATATATATATATATATATATATATATTTATAAAATATTAAGATGTATGGTCAAGATTAAAATATTTAAAATATAAGGTTGAAATTAATTCTTATGCCAGAGTTAATGAGAATAGAGGAATTTTGCAATTGAGCATTTTGATTGATTTAATAGATTCGTCTTTATATAATATAAAGATGTATATATATATATAATCAATTAATCATTCGTAATGTTTGAATTGTTTATTTGTCTTTTTAATGTTTTTTTTGTAAGTTCGTATTTTACATCTAATAATTCGATGAGATACTATTTTTTTTTATTATTACACAATTTTCATGGTTTTCTTTTGTAAGTAATGTTTAATTGCTATAATTGCAGATTTATTTGATTTAAAATTTTGATGTTTGAATTGTTTATTTGTCTTTTTAGTATCCTTTTTTTTCAAGTTGTTACTATTCTGGTATTTGAATTGTTTATTTATCTTTTTATGTTTGATATTTTGCAGGTTCGTAATAAGATCATTCTGTACGTGCCGTATTCACCGTAAGTTATTTTATATCATAAGTTATTCGCAATTCTAGTAAAATAGATGTTTAATAGTATAATATTATGTATGCATTGTGAATGTGTTCATATTTTTCTAATTACTTAATTTATTTGCCATGATATTGTGTAGGCATTGTGCATGTACATATTTCTTATTAATTAATTTATTTGTTAGAGATAAAATGTATATTATTATTATATATAAAAAAAATTAGTTTTTAGAATACATGGAAATCTAATCATCTTTTGTTATTATCACGAGTGACTAATTCTTATTCTATTTTTTAATAAAAAACAAAATAAATCTTATAAAATATTATCTCTTGATTTATTTATCTAATATTTTTTGTTATTGTCGTTGAAAAATGACTAAATCTTATGATATTACTTTTTTAATTATAACAAAATAAATTTTATATAATCATAACAAAATGATCTAATAAAATATTATGTTTTTTATTTTTTAAAAATATAATTATATATTGAAATAAAATAAATCTTTCTTGATTATCTTTAAATATAATGAATTAAATTTTAAATATTTTTTTATTTTCTTCAAATATGAGAAACTAAATTTTATAAAATTCTTAGAATTTTAAATCTATATTTTATTTTTTAATATCAATTGTACATATTAATTCTAAGTTTTTATAAATTTCAATTTATTTTTACTTTTATATCAACTCTTTAATTTAATGAATATTTATTTTTTCTTAATTTTAGTTTAATTATTTTTTATTTAATCACAATGTCATTATTATTTTTGTAAATTATTTGCACATCTAATCATATTTATTATTATTTCTAAATCATATTATTTTTAATTTGTTTAAGTCATTTGTAGATGAATATTATGTGTGGATCTAATCATCACACTTATTAATGTTTTTGTATTATTCAATAATCTTATAATATTTTACTTTATTTGATTTGTACAATATTTAATTAAATCAATACAAAAAAATTAAATAAAAATCAATTATCTTATAATTGAATATTATATTTATTAAAAAACTAAGTAAATAATAAAAAATAAAAAAATATTTTCTCTTATACATTCAATTTTTATTTAACACCACGGAATTTAGAGATATACATACTAGTATATATCTATACATAAATTAAATATATAGTATAATATAAAAAACAGAGATACATCTCCCCACTGCCAAGCTCATAGATTATTACTCTGTTGAGAAAAAATAAAATATGTGATATAGTAGTATGAAGTGTAAATTAAGGAGTTATTTGCTTTAAAGGATAAAATAATTAATACATCCTCCTATGCATATTTAGGTGATAGATTAATTTTTCTTTTGAAACAAACAACTCCTAATTATATTTTTAAGGAATCATAAAAGTCAAAGAGTAATTTTAATTCTTTCTTATTTTGGGTAAGAAAACAATTATTTTTAAAAAATAGATAATCAATTAATATCATTTATGGCGATAAGTAAATATTGTTACCAAAAATTAATTATTTGGCTTAGAAAGAAAGGCCGATTAATGTCAAAGGAGTAGAGGAATTGACGGAGGCGCGTCATTGGGAAAGATTATAAGTCTGTGACATTCCTCAGTCGTCGGGATTCAATTCATTTCTCACCCCTCCCTCTCTCTCTCTCTCTCTTCCTCTCTCTCTCCCCCCATATATACACACACTCTAACTGTGTAACTCTCCACTTACACTATTTTCATCTCGACAAGCGACTCTACTCTCTTTCCCGGAGATTCAGATAATGGAAGAAAAGATTGAAGCCGGCGTCGAGGATGCGGCGGCGTTGGAGAAGGCGTTTGAGGGAACGGAGATTCCGTCGTGGAAGAATCAGATCACCTTCAGATCGATGGCGACCTGTTTTTTGCTGAGTCTCGTGTTTAATGTGATTGTTTGCAAACTAAATTTGACGACTGGTGTTATTCCGTCGTTAAACGTGGCGGCGGGACTCCTCGGCTTCGCCATCGTTAAAGCTTGGACAGTCACTGCCCAAAACTGTGGCTTTCTGAAGCAGCCTTTCACCAGGCAGGAGAATACTGTCATTCAGACGTGCGTCGTTGCCTCGTCTGGCATTGCTTTTAGCAGTACGTCCTCTTTTCCTCTCTCTCTCGATCTCTGGGTTTAATGAAATATATGTGTGTTGATTTTGCTCAATTTTCTTCTCTAATATAGATTCATTTGTTCATGAATAATTTATCTTATTGATTATAAAAAATCCACACAAAAACCTGCCAGATCTCTGTTTGATTGATATAATTGATAGATGTTTTTCTCATAATTTTTTTTTTTGTTTTTGGTAAAACCCTTAACATCAGCAACAAATTCCCATAAGACTAGGGGTGCTGTTACACTCTCAATATGTTATACTGAATATTATATAAAAAATACTGTGTAAACTCATTCAAACACAATAAAATATCATTTATTCCCAACGTTATTTACATATTCTCATGAAAAAAAAATATCAATTACACATATTTTTTGGAAAATTACAAAATAATTCATAAAATTGACACAAATTACAAATAAGTTCTGTATAAAATAATGCATAAAAAAATTATATTTTTATGTAGAAATTATAAACAAATTTATAAATATTGCTACTTTTTAAAACTAATATGCAAGTAGTCCATATTTTTTTATACGGCCTAATGTTATTGCACGCATCCAAAATAGAAACTCTCCACATGGCATTAATACCCTCAAAACATTTCTAACAATTTTTAAAATGTATTTCAACAAAAAATAAAAATTAAGTGCAAAATATGCCGAGACGGATGTAGTATTTGTTTTGTATATGAGTACGTTTAAAAAATATTCAAGTTAATTTTTTCAAAATACCAAATAGTATGGTATATATGGAGTAATAATTGTTTCTTGTTATTTGAAGTTACGTGTTGATAGTATGAATATGCTTCAGCAGCACAGGCATGTGGTTTGTTAGAATTGCTTTAAAAATGATAATATAATTCACCGCACGTTTCTCCTTTTGTTTCAGCAATTAAACCCTACTACTAATAAAAGCTCAACTGCACGTGAAATATATATATATATATAAAGTAATTAATAATAACAATAATATAAAAATTAAAGAGGATAGCCGAAAGCTACATTTTCCTTTGTCTTCTATATCTACTAATTGGTTGTTACATTTTTGTTTTAAATTCTAAATCAAAATTATTTCTTATTCAGAATAGAAAATTAATAAATAAATATGATCCTTTATACTCCTTCCTTCACATAGACTGTCCACCAACTAAACACGTTCATCTCACAATAGAATATTAATTTATACCATAAATAAAAAGCCATATTTGTCTAACGCGATTGAAAACAATTCAATTTTAGTACATTTAAAACTAATGAACTACTTGTCTCATATATTAAACCCCATGCATATCGATCAAATGGGTATGGAAATTTTTAGGTATAAATAATTTTAAATATAATAATGATAAATTTCTGCAGGTGGGACCGCAAGTTATCTTCTGGGTATGAGTCCACTAATTGCATCTCAATCTGATAGTGGAAATACTCCAGCAAATGTGAAGCAACTCCATGTTGGATGGATTATAGGCTTCCTTTTCACCGTCAGCTTCGTCGGTCTATTCTCCATTGTTCCCCTTAGGAAGGTCTCTCAGCATACACTCTCTCTTCTATTATACCTGAATTTTCATCAACAACATTTTCTTTTAAATGCATGCTTGATTTCATTTTTTCTCTAGGTGATGATCTTGAAGTACAAATTGACATTTCCAAGTGGGACTGCAACTGCCTACCTTATCAACAGCTTTCATACTCCAAAGGGAGCCAAGCTAGCAAAGTATGCAATTAATATATTCTTGTTTTCATTAAAGTCATGTTGATTTTCATGAATTGAATAATGACATGTAACTTTTACTGTTTTCATTTAAGCCATGTTGATTTTCATGAATTGAATAATGACATGTAACTTTTACTGTTTTCATTTAAGCCATGTTGATTTTCATGAATTGAATAATGACATGTAACTTTTACTTTTGACATTTTGGTTGTGTAATCCTCTAGTAGAGGAGGTCACACATGACCAATTAACCAGACTCAAATCATGTGAATGAATCAAACATTACCGTGTCAACCAAATATTTCACCTTTGTACGACCAAAATATCAAAAAATGAAAGTTATAGATATATTTTCAATCCGTTGTCAAGTCTGATTGGTCAATTGAATATTTCACCTCTTATAGTCAGTTCTTAGACCAAATTATCGAAAAGGTGAAAGTTGACGAGACTGAAATTGAAACAAGAGCAGGTTAAAGGACAAGAAAAAACATTATTTTTCCTTGTTTATACACATATGTATGCTGCAAGATTTATGACTGTATCATTATTTGGATGTAGGAAGCAAGTTTGGGTACTTTTCAAGTCCTTTGTTGTGAGCTTTTCATGGGCTTGTTTCCAGTGGTTCTTCGCTGCTGTTGATGGATGTGGGTTTAGCTACTTCCCCACATTTGGGCTCCAAGCCTTCAAGAAGAAGTCAGCCCCTCTCATTGTTTACATGTTGAAAACAAATTGTGCCTGAAGTCATATTCTAATGATTTGCATGCATGCAGGTTCTATTTTGACTTCTCAGCTACCTACGTTGGTGTTGGGATGATTTGCCCTTACATGGTTAACATCTCACTTCTCGTCGGAGCCGTCTTTTCTTGGGGTATCTTGTGGCCTTACATCCACTCTAAGCAAGGCCATTGGTACGCCGCTAATCTACCTGGAAACAGTCTTCATGGACTCCAAGGATACAAGGTATGTATGCATAGTTATTACTATTAAACACTTTCTCCATGCTGTAATTTTGATCTAAATTTACCCTGTTCAGAAATATATAATGAAAGAAATATTGTTTATACAAAGAAAATTATCAATAATTTGTAAGTTAAACATTTTCACCTTTATTAATTTTCGTTTGGTAAATTGACATTTTTTCACATGAAATAATTATATTATCTATACTTGCACGGTGTACACAAGGTAAAATATTACATAAATTATTTTCATGATATAAACCACTTTGCAATACAAAGTTTATATTTATAAATTTATTTCTTTTATTTTGATAAAAAGTAGTTCATGATATGAACCACCTTCACACGAGTGTTACTCTCGTGAATTTTTGTCCCATTTTTTTAAAGTAAAATTCTAGATCGTCTGTGTCTCACAACCCTATAACGACATGACTTAAATCTTGCAGGTGTTTCTGGCAATTGCAATGATGCTGGGTGATGGTCTATACCACGTCGTGTACATGATCATTTTCACACTACTAAGTTTCATCAAACACAGGGCTCGCCTAAGTGATGAGCCCTCCGATGAGCTGATTTCGGGCTATGATGACAAAAGGCGAATAGAGTACTTCTTGAAAGACCAAATTCCAACCACCGTCGCCATCGGCGGCTACGTCATTCTCGCCGGAATCTCCATCGGCGTAGTCCCCGTCATCTTCCCCCAGCTCAAATGGTATCACATCCTAGTCGCCTACCTCGTCGCTCCGGTCCTCGCCTTCTGCAATTCCTACGGTTGCGGCCTCACCGACTGGTCCCTCGCCTCCAACTACGGCAAGATCGCCATCCTCGTCTTCAGCTCATGGGTGGGCATGGACCACGGCGGTGTCCTAGCCGGTCTAGCCTCGTGTGGGGTCATGATGAGCATCGTCTCCACTGCTTCCGACCTGATGCAGGACTTCAAAACAGGGTACTTGACCCTGTCCTCCCCCCGGGCCATGTTCCTGAGCCAGGTGATAGGGACAGCCATGGGCTGCATCCAGACCCCCCTCGTCTTCTGGTTCTTCTACAAGGCCTACCGGGTGGGCGACCCCAACGGGTCGTACCCGGCACCCTATGCTTCAATGTACAGAGGAATGGCGCTTCTGGGAGTGGAGGGCTTCTCTTCTCTGCCCCACCATTGTATGACTATGGTGATAATCTTCTTCTTTGGCGCAGTGGGAATTAATTTGATGACGGAGCTGTTGAAGAGGTACGAGACTAAGTACAGGGTGTACAGGTTCGTGCCCAGCCCTATGTGCATGGCGATCCCATTCTACCTTGGGGGATACTTCGCCATTGATATGTGCGTTGGGAGCTTGATATTGTTCGTGTGGGAGAAGACGAACAAGACGAGCGCGTCGCAGATGGGGCCGGCGCTGGCGTCCGGCCTCATATGCGGCGACTCGCTGTGGGGAATTCCGGCGGCTGTGTTGTCTCTGTGTGGTATCAATTCACCTATTTGCATGAAGTTCTTGTCTGCTGCGGAGAACCAAAAGGTTGATGTTTTCCTCAGCGGTGGAGAATAATAATTCATGCGTTCATCATATTTAGAGATCGATGGTGTTTGCGAACTGGAACTGGAATTGGAAGTGATTGTGCATGTGTATATAGGATTTATTTGTTCTTCTACCATTCTATTTGCTTTGCATACCATTCTCAACAACTAAGATAGAGGGACGTTGTGCCCTTCTTTTTAAACTTAATTCTTAGGCATTTAATTATTGTGTCAATTGAAAAGACCATTATATTAATGTTTTTCTGCTGTTGCTTTGGATTGTGTGCTTCTTCAATTTTAAGTCTAAAGGCATAGCTAAGTTGTGTTCACTTCTAGTTTTTAAAGGGCCTTTTTTTTTTAAAAAATGATTAGGACAATCAATGTTTTAAAAAACTAATTTGGGATTTGAGGCGTTTTTCTATAGTACACCGAGGCGTAAGAACCAATTCGAACTGAGGCGTAAGAACCGAGGCGTAGACTAATATATATATTTTTATATATATATATATAGTTATAGTAATATCAAATACCATAAATTAATTAAATATTTTATAAAAACTTGACTAAAACTGCCATAAACATAGTCCATCAATATAATGTTAACTGCCAGTTTTAGTCAATATTTAGGGAGAATTGCACGGCGCCACTCAAGGGGGAGAAGACTGTGCCGCCGGGGGAGAGAAGAATCGCGCTACTCTAGGGTAAAGAAGAACCATGCTGCTTCAACAAGAAATTAGAATAGGCGCGCAAATTTTAGGTCTCGTAACTGAGGTTGCCGCCTCGACAAGCCTCAAACCGCTTCGAACCGCCTCGATTAATCGAGGCGCAAGCCTCTGTTGCTCTTCTGAGGCATTTTTTTATAGTTTAGAACTGAGGCTAGCCTCAGTTCGTAAGCCTCAATAGTTTTTTAAAACATTAAGGACAATTTATTGTTAGCCGCTTTAAACGTATTGAAATAGAAAGTTTTTCTTCGTTATGTGGATGGTGACATGGAATTATTTGAAATAAAAAGTACTTGAAAATAAATAAATTTATGAATGTATAGAATTTAGATGATGTGATTTTACTTTAAATATCTAAAGCTAAATATCTTTAAGCATAATCATTTTCATAAAATTTTAGTCTTGAATGTATTATATACTCTTGAGTTGCACTGTACATTTAAGTGCTTGGCCACTTATTTAAAAAAAAAAAAAGGTGTACATTCTTATTCTTAGGTAACTACTTGTTGGATACTAATTGTTTTGGAATAATGAAGAACGATGTAAGGCTTTTCTATCTTGCAATTAGGAAATGGAGAACTTCAGTTTTATATCTTGCAATTTGGGAATTGAGATTTCTATTTTTGCAGCAGCTCTCCGATCTCAACAAAAAAGGTGGGAATAACTCCGTCGAATGAATATGATTTTTTTCGTGAAAAAGATTACTTTTTGGAATCTTCATTGACGAAGAAATAAGAAAATAAGTTGTGTTTTAATTTTATAGAAAAAGAAACAAAATTCACCACAATTATGTGTTTTTTAATTAATTAGAGAGAATTTTTAAATAAATAAATAAAGAGATGTTTAATTAATTTTTTCTTTTTTTGATCGGTAAGAGATGTTTAATTAATAATTTTAGTTTATTAATAATTACATTATCATATTTAAGAATAAGAGGAGGTCAAAGGTGGATCACGTCAACAACTAAAAATTCGTTCATCATGGGTCACTTCAGATTAAATTTTGCGGATCCTAATCGGGCCAAATAATTTTTTTTTTTTAAATCGTGCAGGATTTATTTCAGAAAATTCGCTCTCAAACCGTGTTACTATATGAACAAGTGTATGTTACTGAAAGACAAAATGTGTGTTACTAATCCTTAAAAAAATAATTTTTTATACATTTAAAGTAATTATAAGAATGTGTATTTTTACAAGAATAAATATGTGTTTCTTAATTTCATTTTTATTCTTTTTTTTTTAAATTTATGTTGATACTATGTTGTTAATGTAGTAATACATATTTTAGTACCTTGTATGTGTAGCTATAAGAATTTTTTTTCTAATGACAAATAAATGTTTGAACATACAATAACATACATTTGCTCTGGCAAATAACATACATTTACTCTAATATTAACACACATTTTGTTCCCAATTTGTATTACTATATGAGTTAACACATGTTATTATAAGGACAAGGTGTATATTTATGAGCATAAACATGTGTTTCTTAATTTAATTATCACTCCTTTAAAGTTAGGTATATTTTTTCATATTGCAATACACTTTTTACTATTTTATATGTGTTATTATATGAAAAATAATTATTTCTATATAAAATAAATATATACTTGTGAAAAATCAATATTTGTTCTTATAGTAAGTTAGTAACACACATTTTACTATTGCATTGTATGAAAAAAAATTATTTCTACAAAAACATATAAATATATGTAATAAAAAATTATATTTAATCTAATGGTAACACACATTTTATCTTTAGTAGCATACCTGTAAGTGAAAATCCTAGAATTTGTCCAGCGTGAGATTTGAAAAAAATAATATTCAAATTTAATCCAATCAAGCCAAGATTCGCGAATTTTAAAATATAGATTATTTCACATAACTCAATTTTTGAAATATTTCATATAACAACTTGCATTAAAATAAAAATTTTAACTTATATTTTTTAAAAAAATACTCTAAACAATTTCTCGTAATATTATATTTTTCAATAACATTAATTGTTTTATCTCATTACGAAGCAATATCGCTCCATGCCAAAATTAGTTATCTGACTTTTGACCGCACCATTACCTTGTCAGACAGGAAAAATGAAATTACGCTTATGTTCACTTTTATAAAATTTATTAGATAATAAAAAGGAAAGGTTTTTTTACTTTAACTTATTTACGATCACTAATTCTTTTCTTTTTTACTAATAATTAATACTCCCACCACTTTTACATTTCATTTAAGAATTAAACTAAGAATGAAAATATATTTTTAAATATTGTCATAAATCTCTAAATTTACAGTACGGACATTCTGATATACAATGATAGAATATTTCTTGTTACACCATTTAGATTTAAGACTCATTTGGTAAGCCTGAAAAGACCATGAAAAAAAATGTATCTCCCATTTTCGGTTGTTCGGTAGTCGGAAAATATTTCTTCAATAGCCTATGAAAACGCGCAGCCCATTTAATTTTATCGCCCGTTTTACTGTAGCTCTTCATACAATGTAACGCCCCTGACCCCCCGATACATTTTTCGGAGTTTAAACATGACATTACTTTTTTTTTTCTCTCTCTCCATCATCTCGCGTAAGCTAGGGTTTTTTTTCTTCCAAAATTATTTCGCCTTCTCCATTTGTCGCCCTCGCACTGTCGACAAACCCAATCCAAATTGAATCCATACCCTGCCATCTGTTCTCATGTTCACCCAAATCTGAAACCCTATTCCAGATTTTGAAGACAGCAACAATGTTAGCCTGAATGAAGAACAACGAACCACGACGGCACACTGTGTGAAGAACGTTTGAATATTTCTTCATTTCGTCAGCCTCAAAATCAGTGAGGTGATTTTTTTCCCTATTTTTGATTTCTGTTTCTATATTTTTATTATATAATGTGTAGTGATGAATTTGCCCAAATTTTTACAGCAAGAGTTGAACTTTGGCCTACCTACACTCATCCAATGAGATCGATCCGTACATTCGAGGCCTCCAGTGGTATTGACTTTTATATTGAAAACACTAGCTCTGTTACTTGATGAATTACCAATTAATTGTTAGTAGTATTGTATTTAATTTGGGTGCTTTTGATAAATTTTCTCAAAGTTAATTATTTTGCCCAGCCCCTGTTTGAAAATCTAGTATGAGAATTGAATATTTTATACTTATGTTGTTTGCATTATGGTAGTTGCTATTTTGTTGCTAATAGTTCTGCTCCTTGATTTAATTCTTGTGAGCATGCTCATGTACAAATTACTATTTATATTCCTTCGATCTGCATACGAAATACACTTCAACCTCGCATACATGTCATATGTTGATTTCAGTTAGATGTGCATAATAAATTACAAACAAGACTCTAGTTTTGGAAAAATCACATGCATCTTGTGGATTGATCACTGTTGTCATTGTATACGTACATTTAATTAGTTTTCATGCATGTTATGTGCAATAGATTTGTGCATTTTAGACTTAAAATTGTTTCATAAATTATGTGTTATGGTATATTGACATGTAATTTGTGTGTGTACTTGGATATGTGTGGTTTACATACATTGTGTGATGTTGAAATACTCAACACATATATTTGATTGGTGTATGTGATCTTGAAAAATCTTTATGATATACAGTGGCATTTGTGTATGCATATTATGTTTTCAGTGTTGTGGGCTGATCATATTATGCTACTTGTCTCAGATTTAATACAATGTTGTCGAATCGCATGCGAAGGCTTGTTGTTATTTTTGTAGTTATTGAAGAGATTTTACTGCAAAAATCCATTTTTTCCAGTAATTTTACACTTAATTCATAAAGCAAATAGGATGGTAAGGCGTCGCGTTCAATATGCACAACCCTATACTATGATAGATCGAATTCTAGGTCAACAACTTTATATGAGCAAATTGTTTTCCCTGAATGAGTCCGATTGTGTAACGAACCTTAGAATGTCTAGGAACAATTTTGCGCATCTCTGTTTAATAATGAGGGAATTGGGTGGGTTAGTGGACCATAAGTATGTAGCCGTTGAAGAACAAGTTGCAATATTTTTATCTGTTTTGGGCCACCACAAAAAAAATAGTGTTGTAAAATCAAATTTTAGGAGGTCTGGCCAAACGGTTTCATACTATCTTCATCAAGTACTCAAAGTAGTGTTGAAATTGCACACTCTTTTTTTTAGTTACACCCACCCCTGTGCTTGACGACTCGACTAATCCAAGATGGAAGTGGTTCAAGGTAAAAAAAACTGGAATTAATATATCATATTTTGTTAAATCATAATTACATGTAAATTAAATATTTTGATAGGCTTTTTATAATTATTGCTTGGTTTTATTGGGTAGGGTTGTCTTGGTGCATTGGATGGAACATACATAGATGTGCATGTTCCATCTTCTGATAAACCTCGATTTAGAACAAAAAAAGGTGGCATTTCAACTAATGTTCTAGGAGTATGTGATCATGATATGAGGTTCATGTATGTCTTTCCTGGTTGGGAAGGATCGACAGCCGACTATAGAATACTACGAAATGCGGTTGTAAAACCACACGGCCTTAAAGTTCAAAGGGTAACTATGCATTTATTTCATACTACAATTAATTTAGATAAGAATCAACTCTATTATAAAAATTAATTTCTGTCATCTTAATTATTTTAGGATGTTTCTACCTTTGTGATAATGACTAAGGGAACAGTGATGGTTTCCTTGTCCCTTACAGAGGTCATATGTATCATCTAAAAGATTGGGGTCCGTCTTCACAAAGACCTAGAAATCACCAAGAACACTTCAACATGAGGCACACTAGAGCTCGCAATATTATAGAACGTGCATTCGGTGTAGTTAAGATGTGATTTGGGATACTTAGGAGTGTTTCGTACTACCCTCTAAAAACTCAAATTAGGCTAATTATGGCTTGCATTTTGCTTCATAATTATATTCGTTCTATGATGCCAGTAGATCCTGTTGAAGAAGACTTTGATAGACTGTAGAATATGGAGGAATTACTTGTTGGTGACAATGTTGAGGTGATTGATGGTGTTGAGAGTACTCCTGAATGGACCAATTTTCGGGAACAATTGTCTATTTCCTTGTTTAACGAATATCGGACTCGTACTTAGGTTGAGTAGATTTCAATTGTTTGTGTAAATTTTTATGAACTATGTTATGATTGGATCATTTGTAATTTCTGTAAGATTGATGTGCTTGCTTACTGTAATTTGAATTATGTGTTTGGTAATATCTATGTTGCATATTATTATATGCCAATTGTTTGTGTCAATGTTAATAGCTTTTTATGTTGCATATTATTATATGGTTTCATGTTGTTAGTCTGTCCTATTTCACGACTTTGATTGTTATTCAATGTAGCATTCAAGTATGAGTCAAACAACAGGTCCATACTTCACACTTCCGTGTAGTTGTGGAAATGGGTACATGATACGAAGACGTGACGGGACAAGTACTACGCTCCCTGGCCGGGAATACGTAATTTTTCCAAAAAGGTTCAATCACAAGGGCTATTTCTACTGGTGTGATGAAATTCCGTTCAAGTATATTCCGCCTCGTGGCCAGGTAATGGACACATCTGAAACTGTTTCTCGTACTACCTCGTCCTCGCAATGTTGGTCCAATTACATTGGTAATGAGCCCGTACACCGCTACCGGCACAACAAAATCAAGCACATGAAATTGAGTCTACAATTGTGGTCAATGACAATGAGTATCTCACCCATGTAATAATGTTGGCTTTCATTTGCCTTGTCATAATATTCTTATGTATTGTGCTACTAATGTTGTGTGGGTTGTTGGTCAAGACCTCATGAAATGAATTGTATGGGAATATGGTGTAATTGGATAATGTTTTCTTTTTCTTTTGGTCAAAGACACTGTGGATATGTACTAATAGGTATGTCCTACGACAATAGACATCTACATGTTTGAGGGCCCTCACTATTTTGTGTAATTCAAGACGCATGTATGTAATATCTTATCAGCTAGTCTAAATATATTCTTTCTAGTAGCTTTTACTTTAGTCATCATCCAGCCATCTTGTAAATAAGAGATATATTCGGCCACTTTATTCATTGTCCTTTAGCTATTTGTATTAATTTGTTATTTGCATAATGATCTTCTATATAAATGGATATACTTGTAACTTACTACTCTCACACAACTATCAATATGACACCACTCAAAATTCCCAAACAAGCAGAAATCTTATGGGCTGCTGTTTGAACAAAAGAAAGGGAACAATGCTTCCTCAATGCCTTGATATTGCAAAAGTTTCAAGGTAATTGGGACGGGCCAAATGCAATCAATTTTCATGAAATATCGACAAATAATATTGTTCCATGGGTGGGTCGCGGCTAAAGGAAAAAAAAATCAAAAATCAAAATGGGAAGGAAACGGTCGACGACCCGTGCTGTGACACAACATGCCTTCTCAAATTTGGGGGACCAATCATTTGTTGACACATTTCAATTTTTTTATTGGTTCCCACATTTTATATATATAATGTATTTTAACTTAAAAATTACTACGGCCATAAAAAGATCCCTCGTGTATCATCTGTAGCAAAACTATGAACGGGAGCTAATTAAAAAAAAATATATACCAAAATTCGTATTTTTTCATTCTCTATAAATAGAGACCACTCTTGATATATTTTGGAGCACATTAAAAATTACTCTTTTTTCACATTAAAAATCACATGTTCCAAATGAATCAAGTTTTAATTTTAATTTTATGTGGTAATCTTTTTTCATGTTAATTAGAAATTATTAGTAAAAAATATTTTTATTAATTAATTTTAAAATAAAAAATAATTATTGATAATATATAATAAATAAAATAAAAGAATAATAAAATGATATAATATTAGTTAACCTAGGTTGAATGAGTTGCTGATAAAAGTAAGATAAATATATGTATGGTAGGTTGCATAGATGAATGAGAGAAAAATAATATTTAATTGAGGAACCTGAGTTGGAGGGGTTGCTGATAATCTTGGTCTTAGGGTATTACATACTTGTTTTTGGAGTATTAAAGAGTTGTTTTTTTTTTTTTTGTATTATTGACTTATTCTTGGGTATACTTAGAGTGTGTTTGGTATGAATTTAAGATGAGAATTATAATAAACATCATTAAGAGAGTAATTACTGTAGGATTAACCGATTACCTTTTTGTTTAATCTATCTTATTAAAAAAAATTATACAAGAGAATGTATGTACATGAGGCAATTGGTGGAGGCATCCTGTGATGAAGAAACCACGATAGAAATTGCATTTGGTTGATTCCAGAACTAAGCAATTCAATTGTGCACACAAATTAAATATTTTTTCCAGTCTCACTCACTACTTCTCAGTGTGTTTATATATATATATATATATATATAGAGGCTATTGTGCATGTTCGTCAACACCACTTCACGCTTGCAAACGACATTCATAGGTTCGCCAAGGAAATGAAGTCACCATTGCTCAAAATGTCGGAAATGGCCAACCGAACCTGAACAAATTACCTTCCTTCAGTTTGCCTGGGATATATGTTCTTCTTGAGTTTGAATTTTTTATGAGTTTTCGCTTAAATCAAAATTTAATTAAAATTGATCCAAACCTTCACTCAAAAATATACATATACTTCCTTTTCTCATACTAATAATTACTACACAAACACAAATATAGTCATTTGTATTTAATTATTTTTTTACTCCCTCCGTCTCTCAAATTTGTTCCCACTTGTGTCGGCATGGATATTAAAAAAAGATAAAATAAAGATATTGTAAAATAATTGTGGAGTCCGTTAGAGAATAAAATAATTATTTGTGAACCAAAATGAAAAGTGAGAATAAATTTAGGAGAATTTTTATTTTGCATTCCTTGAAATTCCACTTCTTTTTTGAAAATTGTATTTTTTTTTATTAAAGTAGTGTATAAATAAATACTCCCCCATCTTAATATAAGTTGTTCATTTTGTTATTTTCGTTCATTCCACTATATATTACTCATTTGTTTTTTTATCTTGTTTGGAAACTACTATTCACTTCTATATTATTATTTTCGATACATTTTACATTATTTTCATTAATTTTTCACTTTTTTCCATCACATCGCATGTATTTATATTAATATTTTTATACATTTTTTTGG
Source organism: Prunella vulgaris (assembly GCA_026898435.1). Classification (NCBI taxonomy): domain Eukaryota; kingdom Viridiplantae; phylum Streptophyta; class Magnoliopsida; order Lamiales; family Lamiaceae; genus Prunella; species Prunella vulgaris. The sequence goes on from JAPKLY010000104.1 coordinate 449,107, forward strand.
GCGATTTATAAGGGAATGGAGGAAGTATATGTATATAAGTGTGCATGTAAATTAATTTTTTTTTTTTAAAGTATTGTATAAAAACTTGTGAAACATTTAAATAAAGAAATAAGAAAGGGAGCATGAAATATTCGCTTAAAAACAAATTAAACTGATGAAGTAATATTTTATTTAAGCAAAATTTGGCATTTCCATCCCTGCAATCACTCTCCTCAGTTCTTATGCAGTGACATCTGAATTTCTAAACTCTATCGGTACGTTCATATGTGCGTATGTATGTCTGAAATTGATCGCAGTGGTGCAGTTCTGCTGCTGCTGGCGGCGCTGGCTCTTTTCTCCGGTCACAGCGTACTTTGCGACGACGGTGGAGGAGCCGAGGCGCAATGGCAGATCCTGACAAAATTAAACTACTCCACTCAAATTCGCCTCCATCCTCGCCTCCTTCTCCTCGTCACCGTGCCATGTAATTCTCACCTCCGATTGATTAACCGTTTTAATGCGTTCTAGAGTTTGATGTGACAATATGGGAATGCTGCTATCGTTTGTTTCTAATGATTTGATGAATGAAAATACTTCATGCCTTTTCACATTAAGGTAGACTACTGAAACCTGGCCAAATTTGTTTGCTATAGAGAAAAAAATGGTGACCGTTTCTGATGGGAATTAGCTTGGGTGAGTTCAATCAATAGTTTTTATGTGCCGTAAATTGGTCTAGAACTGTTTAGTTGTTTCCGAAGAGCGAGTGTCTAAAAAAAAAAGCATTAATGCATTATACGTGTTTCTGTTTATTTAGTTGGCCTAATTGTGTGATATCCTGCATATCGGCAATAACTTAAGCTGATTAAAGAAAAGACATAATAAATTAGGTCTGTGCTGTATTAAATTGTTATACTTTCCAGACTAAATCTCCTCGAAATCCATGGATGCCTTTTTGTCTTTCTTCCGTGTGTTCCATTTTCCATGACTTGAATCCATGTCTAGGGTCTGGTGAGGCACGCTCCCTTATGAAAGGATTGTCTCATGTGGTTGCAAGTGATGAAGTGAGGTTTGGCACCTTAAAGCTTATGGTCTTATTCAGAAATATGGAGAGGATGTTGGCAGATGCACTAGGTGCTACTGAAGGAATAAACTTTTTTTACTACCATAATGCCCTTCCATATAGATATTGGGGGAGACTTCGAGTCCAAAACGTATTGGCCTCTGTGGAATATGTTACATCCCTTTCTCCTGATGAACTACCTCTTAAATCTTTATCTACCTCAGAGGAATTGAGAGATTTCCTTCATTCAACTGACAAGGCTGTACTTCTCTTAGAATTTTGTGGGTGGACTCCAGGATTGCTGGCCACGAACAAGTCTACTGAAAGTGATTTAGGTAGGTCAAGTCTGTATCCTCTTTAGTTCTTCCTTTTTTTAATGTACTTTTTTATTTTTTGGAATGCAGTGTTGAGCTTTCTAAAACTACATTTATTTATGATAGCGAATTGTTTCTTCCTTTATATTTGGAGAAATTACAAAATTTTCATGTAGAACCACTTGTCTGGTAATCCATGTTATGCTTGGGGGTTTTTGGCAGTAGTAGTATTTGCCTTATGACAACATTGGGTAAATGGTCTTGTCCAATTGGAAGGCGAGTCTTTGTGGTGTAGAGTCATCAGAAGTAAGATGTTCTGTAAGACAACAATTGGGACACGGTTTTAACTACAAGGTCCACTTTTAGAGACCCTTGGTAATGTATTTGTAGAGCTTTTCCATTGTTCCATCAACCAATAAAAGGTTTTAGGGGAGAGGTGGTAACGAAGACAGATTTTTGGTGGATGTATTGGGGGGTGTGTGTGTGTTTCCTTTTGAAACTCTTGACTTCATAAAACCTATCTCCTCGTTTGCTTTACTGAATTCTGATTATTGTCCTTTTACCATAGTCTCATTCTGAGATGGATGAGTTGTGCTATGCTTAGGATATGGTAATTTAGTTTCCTTGTTTTACCTTGAGGGATAGTTCATCCCTTTGTATTACATTAATAGTTTTTTATTAACAAGTTTTCTGATTTTCGTTTACAAAAATATCCATGTTGTACTTTTTTTTAGAATGAACTAGATATTTCGATCTACTTGTGCGTGCCTGATTAAAAAAATTTAGGGATTTCATATAAAGTGAAATTAATGTGGAGAACCAACTAATGTTTGCCAGAATTTTTCTGCTTATGTGATGCTAACAATGGAAACATAATAAATCATCCAGGAAAAGGTTTTCCTGGATCAGACGTCAGCAGATGGAATAATGGAACTCTCATGGCAGAAGAGAAAGATAACAGGAAGGTGCATGGTAGTTTCTTAATTCTCAACTTTATGACGTTCAGTAGAATCACATTAAAAAAGAAATGGTTGTAAATGCAATTCCCATTTATATGTGAATAGGATATGGAGGATGACATGCTCAGTTGCAGTAATGATGACAGATTTACTAGAATACCCTTGCCATATCAGTTTACCACTGTAAACAGTAGTCTTCCAAAGGAGGCAGAAAGCTTGACAATTAATGCTGGAGAATCCTGTCCTTCATATGAGTTTCAGCAATTTGAGGTGTTCTTTCAGAAGTTAATTACATCTTCTAGAGAGTTTTTCTTACCCTCTGAAAGGTTTAGATTTGCCATAGTTCGTGATAGATCACTGCTCCCGCTGCTAAATATTGAAGAGCCAAGTTCATGGGTGTTGAGTGTCCATTTGTCGGGGTGTCCCAGTTGTCCTCAGATTGTCAAAGAAGTTGATGAGCTAAGATCTATATTGCAATCCCAGTCATCACCTGTTTCAGAAGTAAGTTGTCTACATGCATTATTCTATATCTATGTGTTGTTAGACCACTTAACATCAATGGCTTTAAATGCAAATACAAAAATTGTTAGAATGTTATGTGAAGATAGGTTTATTTAATGTGTGGCCATTTGAAAATAAAGAAATTTACATTGTGAATCTATCATTGAATTTGTTTTCCAACTTATTAGTCTTAAAGAAATGCAAAAACCCTATTGTTGCCCCTTAGAAACCTTACACCTACATCAAATTAGATAAACCCAGCTAATATTGATGCCATCTTCCTGCAACATTCATGAATATTTTATCCTCGAGAAGAATTATGAACTTGTTGATGCCTCCTCTTTTTTTAGTGGAATAGAAGGAAATGGATAGTGAAGAAGCTGTATTCACCTATTATTTATGTACTGAAATTATTGTGTTTCCATACCATATGAATCATAAATACTGATTTCTTTTCGATTCCTTCCATTTCAAAGGGAAGAGAACAATGTTCCTGTAAGTAAAAATTTATCACAAAATTCTGATCACTACTTCTTGTATATTCTTTATGCATTATGCAGCTGGAAGATGATCACCATGGAGCTGAGGCCACTTTACCTGCAAAAAGGCCTTCAATGCTTCTTTTTGTTGATAGGTCATCTGACTCGATGGAAATAAGAAGAGAGAGTCAGGAAGCTCTCTTTGCTTTTAGAGAGTTGGCAAAACTCAGTGAGATTGCGAACCCAATCCGAGCACAAGCCACTATGGGGCCTGACAAGACAATCAAAAGTAGCCAAGCAGCATTGAGGCTCAAACATCCAAGACTCCAGGCTTTTGCATCATCAGAAAATATTGTTGTCAAGGATAAGATGTCTGTCTTGATATTTGATGACGGCCAACAAGTTACACTAGAAAATTTGTCTCCCGAACTGCAAGGTAGATCTGTGCATGAGATCTTAAATGCCCTCAAGCAAAAGAAGGAGCTAAAACTAAGTTCACTTGCGAAGGACGCAGGATTTCAACTTTTATCCCAAGATCTTAACATCGAAGTTGTAGAATCTCAGCCACCACCTAGTGCGAATCAACCTAGTCAAGTTTTAGGAGAAGCACCTGTAGAAGATGGTCATGAGGGTTTTGATATAAATAAGCAGCAGTTACCAGAGGTGTCACCCAATCCCTCAGATGCCGAATATAGTATGTTGGAAGGAAAAAAGGACTTTTTAGATATAATTAGCTTATCATCTGTAGAACCTGAGCACGATGATCATAGTACAAGTATCACCAATGATAGTGCTCAAGGTTGGGATGTTGGGGACACAAGACCCATGGGGAAAGATGATAGTGAACCCAAGAAAGATTTTAGTGTTTCTTTTTTCTATCTTGATGGTCAATACAGATTACTTGAAACTCTTACTGGAGGATCAAAAATTCCCTCAGTTGTCATAGTTGACCCAATTTCCCAGGAGCACTATCTCTTAGATGATCAGCCAGTTTTCAGCTATTCTTCACTATCCACATTTGTTAACAATTTCCTTGCTGGAAAGCTTCATCCTTACCGACAATCAGCTAGCGTAGTTCCTAACACGAGAAGTGCTCAAAAACCACCCTTTGTTAATCAGGATTTTCATGAAACAGATTCTATACCTCTTGTTACAACCCGTACTTTTGCTGATCTGGTTATCGGTAGTAAATTTGATCCCAGGAATTCTAGCAATCCTTGGAATAGGAATGTTTTGGTTCTTTTTAGCAATAGTTGGTGTGGTTTCTGTCAGCGGGCAGAACTTGTAGTCCGTGAAGTGTACCGAGCTGTTAAGGGTTATGCCAATGTGAAGACAAATAGTTCAATGAAGGAGAAATCGATGCTGAAAGGTGGTAAGCTTTTAATTGCTTCACACCTGTGATATAACTTTTTACAGATATTAATTTTATTGCTTCTTAGCCCTTCTTTTGATGTTCTAGTTCAGGGGAGGTAATATAACACCTTAAGAGAGTTACTCTACCAATAATGATTTCAAATGACGTGTACGATTATTTCATAGATCTGTTAGTTGTTACATATATCTTTTTTTTGTCTGGGTATGGGCAGGTGGATACGCATGCATGTCTGCAGGTATGTATGTATGTATGTGGTGCATGATGGATCTTTTATCTTGCAGCTATATAAGTGATGTACATTTATTGGCACAATTAGAATCAGACAAACTTCATTACAATCTTGGAGCTTTTGGCTATTCATGCTGTAACTTTGGTAACTTCTCACTGGAGATGGAAATTTAGCTACAATTCTCCGAAAATTAAGAAGCTACAAGATAAAAACACGCTGTTTGTGATAAAAAGGACAGAAAGTTATAAGTTATTAACATTTATCTTGCCAAGACATTTTCAATTGGATATTTTGTTGGAGTGAGTGGATCAGAAGATGAGTTAATGTTGTTAATACAGGAGGCTGTAGTAGTTTTCTATTTCCCCAGTTGAGTGGATTCTTGTAATTGATTGCTAAAAGAAGTACTAAGAGGGTTTTCTTATTCTACTAGAGAAATTGTAAATTTTTTGATTCATCACCCACTCATATTGGTTTTTGAGTCAGGATCAAGAGATGATTATCTGATACAAGATCACAATAATGTGGCTCCAATTGATTATTGTGATATCATTGATTTGCTTACAGAGTGATTCCTCCTCTTCTTTATTTGAATACACACACTTCACTTGTATGAATCGGTGCTCAATGTAGTATTGAGATAAAAAAAAAGTACAATAAGATTGTTATAACCCTTTAGTAGTTTATGAGTGGATGACCAAATGACGAACTTTTTTTTTTTTTTTGTGTTCTTGTATCTCTCTTCAAATCCTTCTCTTATACTCCTCCGTCCCGCTATATTATATATTACACATAGGGTTTAGGCACACATTTTAGGACAAAATGTTAAACTAACAAATGTAGTACCAGTGATGTAATAGGTAGCGAGAAAAGTATGATTTTAAAACAAAATGTAAGGTTGAAGTGGGTTAATTGAGTGTCAATAGTTGTAAATAAGGGTGAAGGTTTGAAATATAAATTTAGGAGAAGTTTGTCAAAAATGGAATGGATAATACATATTAAGACAATCCAAAATGGAAAAAAATGGGTAATGTATAGGGGGACAGGGGATGGGGGTATCAAAAAATCAAACCGTTATATTGCATTAAAGGTGTGGTTGTGGTGAGTGAGAGACAGTTTTCATATAAAATTCTCCAAATCTTATATTGGTACTTGGGAGGAAATTTTAAATGGTAAAGTGAAAAAAAAAATCTGCTTTGGCTGTTCCAGAATTTTGACATCTATATGATTGAATCATTGCTCAATTTTGTTGATGTTTCTTTCAAGTGCTTTTTTTTTTTGTTCACTCCACTTTCCTATAACGTTTATTCTGTCTTATAAGTATTACTTCAAAATTGTTAGTCTTGATTATTCTAATGTTACTATGACTGATTCTGATCATTGGCTTAGATTTATTGCAGATGTCATGTTGAAGTTTCCACTTATTTATATGATGGATTGCACACGAAATGACTGTGGCTTCATTACAAAACCAATACTGCAGGTGCAAGTTACAGGATTATATGTGTGTGTGTTACTGTGTTAATGTATTCGGTATGTTTTACTAGTCTTTTAATGGGAATGGTCTAATAATATGAGTCTGAAAGCCCAGTTACTTGGGCTTGTCTAGTTGTCTTGGAATTGAGATTTCTTATGGGCATCACTCTCATGTTACCTTATTTACAAATATTGTATTCTACGAAAGAATTCATATGGTGAGGTGACAAAATTTTAAGAAAAATGCTGTAGATAAACATTTTAAATACATCACTCTGTCAAGGAAATCTGTACACCTACTATAAACGCCTATAGGAATATTGAATTGTTTGAGTTTAAGTTAAATATTCCAGGTTGTATGATATAGATTTGATATATTTGCAAGGGGGAAAAAGGATTTGTCTTCAAGATTGATTTTGTCCTGGCTTATGACCATGTTGATTGGGGGTTTCCTAGACTTTGTCCAATGGAAAAAAGGCTTTGGAGAGAGATGGAGGAACTAGATAAGGGGCTGCCTTAGCTCAGTTAGCTTTTCAGTGTTGATTAACGGGAGACCAAGAGGCAAAGTTAGGAGCTCGAGAGGTTTGAGACTAAGTGATCAGCTGTCACCTTTCCTTTTTAATCTTATGGCAGATGGTTTAAGCCGATTGGTGGAGAGAGCGAAAGGTTTGTCCCTTCTTAAAGGTTTTGTTGTAGGCAAGGATAAAGTTGAAGTGTCTCCTCTCCAGTTTGCCGACACAATTCTTTTTCATTAACAATATGACTGACCACTTCAGATGGCTGGTGGCTTCATTGAAGACCTTTTGTAGTGTGTTGGGCTTAAAGATCAATATGGGTAAGAGTTCTTTGGTGGGCATTAGTTTAGAGAAAGGAGAGGTTCTCAGTCTTGCAATAATGGCAGGATGCAGAGTGGAGGAATGGCCAATGATTTATCTTGGTATTCCGTTGGGAGGTAATCCGCTTAAGATGTCTTTTTGGGATCCAGTTTTCACCAATATTGCTAAAAGACTTGCAGGATGGAAAAAAGCTTTTTTATCAAGAGGAGGCAGGCTTTCACTTATTTAATCAGTTTATAGTTGGTCGAGGTTGATGATAGAAGGGGCAGTATGGTTTGTTCTGGGAGGACATGTGGAGGGGTAACTCTTCTTTTGCTTGTCGTTTTCCTTCTCTTTATAGGCTGTCCGTGGTTCATAATCTGCCATTAATCTCTTTGTGGTTGATTCTGGTCAGTCTTGTGGTCCTCCGTGGAATTTCCATTTTCATAGGAATTTGAGGGAGCAGGAGCTTCTGGAGTTGGACGAGTTATTAGGGTCTAGGTTCTGTCAATTTACGGGGTTATGGGGGTGATCGTACGGTGTGGAAGGCTGATCCTTCTGGGGTTTATTTCTGTTAAATCCTTTTTTATGTCTTTGTGTATTAGCTCTAATTTGGCCTTGGTTCAAAACTGTTTAGAAGGCTCCCATTCTGAAGAAAGTTCAGGTTTCTCTATGGTTAGTGTGCTGGGAAAATTAAGTTCCTGTGATTCAAAAACAGTGTCTTAATATTTCTCTCTTCCCAAGTTGGTGGTTTTTGTGCAGAAACTCTTCCGAAGATCTTAATCATTTACTCTTACATAGTGCCTGTTTTGAAACTCTTTAAACAACTTCTAGAATAGCTTTTCTTCAAAGCTATCACTCATAGCTTTTGAAAAAAAACTATTCTAGAAGCTGTTTTGTAGAGTTTCAAAACAGGCACATAGTCCTTTCTCTCGTCAGTTGTGGTGTAACCCTGTAAGGCCGTGGGAGAGCTGGGTGTTCAGTGGGTGATTATGGAGTCTCTTTTGGATTTGCTTCAAAGTAATTTGGGGGGTTCTATTAACAAAAAAAGGGAAGATTCTGTGTAGGAATATTGTTTCTGTTGTATCTTGGTCCATTTGGTTAGAAAGGAATAAGAGAATCTTTTGATTACAATTGTGAATCAATTGACGGTATGTGGGATAGAATTAAATATAATTTAGCTTTGTGATCTTCAAGTCATAAGATCTTCAAGGATTTGTCATTGTCAGATGTAGTTAGGATTGGTGTTTTACTTTGTAATTTTGTCTGTATTATTGCTATGGATTTTTCATCCCTGTTTTTGCAATAAAATTTTCAGTTTCTTATCAAAAAAAAAAAAAGAAAAAGAAAAAAGATATAGACTTGAATCTTGATATGGGCTTTTCCACTCTTTAAGTCAAGTTTCATAAAAGAAGATAATAAGCGTCCCTATCTCATAGGAGTTCTAGAGAAATTGATTTTTGATTGAATCTTCCTATAGTGTATTTATCCCGTCGGTTTTAGCATGATATTTTTCTCTTGTTTAATCTCCTAAACTCTCAATGTTGGTGATCCCCTTCAAGATAGCATATCTCAAAGTTTATTCCTATTCTTATGTTGAGGTTACCATGTTTGGACCAGATTCGTTATAAATTTGCTTATATGATGTGCTTGACTTTGCAGAGGGAAGTTTATCCAGTTTTCCTGTTATTCCCAGCAGAAAGGAAGAATAACCCGGTCTCTTATGAAGGAGATATTGCAGTATCTGATATAATCAAGTTTCTGGCATCTCATGGCAGCGATGTTGTAGACCTAATAATGAATAAAGGTAAGTTTTGTAAAGTAGTGGTCGTTTGTCTTTTTCTTGTTCCACACAAGGATGACATGGAATGACTTGCATCTTATAATTAAAATTTACGTTCAGATACCATTTTGTATGCTCTTGATCAGTTTTGTGTTGTGAAGTTCTGATCTCCTTATCAGGGTTTCTGTTTACTTACCTTGCATATTATAGATTTCATATTGTCATATACTGAACTTGTCATGTTTGTAGTTTCTTCACTTCCTGCAAATGCTTTACTGAACAAAGTTGACTGAGTTAACCCTTAGACAATCTGGATTTGTTTGATAATTTACCTGCAGTGAGAGATATGTATAGATGATTTTACAATTTACATGAATATTTTGACTTTTAAATCGCATAGCGAGGAGATTCAATCCGCCATGTTTAGGTTAAATGCCCAAGAGATTGTAAGAGATTCCTATTTTGCAAGACGGGGCATTGGTTGACTCCAATAATGCACCTAATGGAACTAGTTTTTCGAACTAGTTTGTTTCTCAATAGTCTTTTCAAAGATACGTTTAAGCTCATATAAATTTTATTAAGGCAAAGGTTTTTTCTTTTTAAAGTTGAATTTGGTGAACTTAAGGGACGAATTTCAAAGTTGAAAGAGTTAGGTGACTAAATTCAAAACTATTGCAAGTTAAGGACGAAGAAAACATTTACCCTATTTTCTTATGCAAACAATAATATGACTTCGGAGTCCTAGGTGGAATCTGATATGCTTTTCCTGTTTAGGTTTTGAGCAGGAGCAGAACTCAATTACAGAGGGTCTACAGACTACGAGCTTCCACCATGAAGTTGTGCTCAAACACCTGCAAAATGCAGCCCCAAAATACAACATCGATGCTCAACTCCCTGTTGGTTCCCATGAAAAGCTTCAATTATTTCCCGGTTGTGTTCTAAGTGCAACGGAAATGCTCGTGGACGCTCACCCATTCGATGAATCTAAAATTCTAATTGTGAAAGCAGATGAAATCACTGGATTTCGAGGTTTAATAATTAATAAACATATTCGTTGGGACTCTCTTGAAGATATTGATCAAGGATTTGAGTTTTTGAAGGAGGCCCGTCTTTCCTTTGGTGGGCCTGTGATTATGCGTGGAATGCCTCTTGCTGCCTTAACACATAAATCTATCGAAGGCCAATCTGACAAACTCCTATCGGACGCTTACTACATTGACCCACCAGCCACACATGGCCTACTCGAAGAAATCAGAGTAGGTAACCAATCTGTTCATGATTTCTGGTTCTTTTTGGGATACTCTAACTGGGGTTGGGAACAACTGTTTCAAGAGATTGCTCAAGGTGCTTGGAAGGTAAGCAAGGGCGATTTGGAACTTTTAGAGTGGCCATGGAGGTGACACGGTGGGCAAGATCGTCATTTAGGTACATTTTTGTCTTATCAACTTCTTATTCACTAGTGGCCTTGTGCTTTAGCGCTTCATATTAAGTTGTGATATTGGATTTTGCTCCAAGAAAATTTACTTTGTAATGTGGGTATTTCGTAACTAGACCTAATGTTAATGAAATTATTGGGAGTATAATGTGACACATTTCCTCAACAACATGCTTGATTCTCTTTTCATTTTTTTTTTATCATATGCCTATGTACTAGCCATCTGTGTTGATTAGTCAACAATTTGAAGTGCTTTTGTAATGCCTGAGGAATCATTACTGCAAAGCTTAGAGGGCAAGGTCATAAATTCCTATTCGACGCAAAAGCGCTCGATCAGTGAGCTATTGTGCACTCTTGAAGGTTGGTTGGTGGTATCCAATGTGGGTGTAGAAAAGGCTCGTTTCATTTACATGGTAGGGCATATGACTTGGTAATAAAATTTGGAACTATGGTTTATTTGAATGGTAATTTAGTTTTCCATAATACAAGGTGGAGTGGATATGTAACATTCAACTCACTCTCTTCACTGAGAAAATATTTTTGACATTGCAGCGTAGGAATGACAAAATGAAGTGTTCCTTTTTAACCCATTTTATTCGGGTCAGTCCACCCCTGCGTAGTCCCATCTTGAAAATGGGGCAGAACATGCATGAGTTTGACGCCCACCTCCCTTGCCTCATAATATATTAAATAAATATATAATATTATAATATATATATAGTACATTTAATATATAATATATTAAATAAATTTAATATGTATTATTTTTTATAATATATCAAATAAATTTAAATTATATTACTTATTTATTTATTGTAACTCTAATTTAAAATAAATCTAAGATTCCGTTTGAATGGATGGATGGATTTAAAATCCATAGATTTCACACACAAATAATCACTCTTTCCAAGTAAGTTAGATGAATTTACAAATGCTTAGATTTGAGTTTATGTTCAAAATGGAGGAATACTAAATCTTCATTCAAATCATGTCATTTGTGAAATCCCTCTTCTTTACCATTTTCATCTCTATCTTTCCTCTACTTCTCTTCTCTCTCATCTTTTTGCAATTTATGATTTTAAATGTCTTTTTACATGTATTTTTTTTTAAAAAATTCATTCATTTTCAAATCCATTCATCCAAATGGAGCCTAAAGTTATTTCTGTTGGACATGATTTGATAGAGTTGGTGCATTATTATTTATTTTAATGTAATTTTTATTTCTGCAAATTATATTTAGATATATAATATTATTTCCTCCATTTCAAAGGAATTTGCACCATGAGATAATACATTTTTAAGAAAAATATATTTTTTAAAATAAAATAGTCGTATAAAGGTAAATATGTGTAAAATTTTGTGAGTATGCATGCAAATCGATGTTCCTTTTGAAATAATGTGCAAACTGTTGTGGAACATTCAACTAAGAAAAGTGTGCAAATTCCTATGGAATAAAGAGAGTATATTTTAGTAGTACAACGTGGAACAAGGTGGGGTTTGATCTATTCCACGCAGGGCAAGCATGAAGCACAATATTCTATCCCGCAACAGGCCAAGGGATAGGGCGGGACAGAGGCGCAAGGCAGACATGAGTATTTAGATATCTACTCTGCTCTCTCCCATTGTAATCCTTAGTTTAGTAGCCCTATTAATTAGATAAATCAACAAAAGATGCAGAATCTATAGCTCATAAATTTTGTAATAAAAATATGAAATTCATATAAGTTGTGTTTGAATCGAGTCATTTTAATCAAGAGATTTGAAAATGAATGAATTTAAGAATCCAAAAATGAATTTCAAATGATACTATTTACTAACTAAGTATTTTCGGTTAGAATGAGATTAAAGTTAAATATTTAAAACTCCATTTTATTGGAGTAAATTTAAATTGTGGATTTATAACCTAAATTACTTCATCCAAACATAATCATAAGATATTCATTATATATTTATTCAAACAAATCATATATATATATGGAAAATATACATTTTTGTCCTATAAGTTTCGTTAATTTTGATTTTCGTCCTCTTAAGTTTTGAATTTTTGTTTTCGTCATTTAACTTACAAAAAATTATGGTTTTCGTTCTCTTAAGTTTTGAAGAAAAAAATCGTCCTTTAACTTACCAAAAAATATGGTTTTTGTCCTCCAACCGCTTATAACCAGTCATACAACCGGTAATACACATGTGGATCCATTTTTTCTTTCTTTTTTTTTTAAACAAAATACTAACGTGGAGGTATTTGGAGGGAATTAGGTCTTGACAAAATACATTTTTAACCGTAAATTATCTGCCAAATACCGTCCAATACTTACATCCATAGAATCTTCAGTCCGGATTCATTTTTGAATATGATGTACAAACCGTGTAACGAAACCACAATGACACTTAATATTGCGCTCGAAACTCGTTGATTCATATGAATTTCTTGAAGACATCCCACTTTCTTTCCGTACAGTTAGTATGTGCTCAAAAGAATTTAGGCTTTTGGATGTTTTGATTTGGGGATCTTTGTTCTTTTTTTCCCTAATTCTCTCAAGCCCCCATGCCTAGATTTATCGACTAGGGTTTTGATATGGGAGAGAATTTACGGTTAATCTTGTATTTTATCCATCAAGACCTAATTCCCTCTAAATATCCCCACATAAGTATTTCGCTTAAAAAAATAAAAAAAATTATTCTATGTGTGTATTACCGGTTGTGTGACTGGTTATAGGCAGTTGGAGGACGAAAACCATAATTTTTGGTAAGTTAAAGAACGAAAACAAAAATTCAAAACTTAAGAGGACGAAAACCATAATTTTTGGTAAGTTAAAGGACGAAAACCAAAGTCAACAAAAACTTATAGAACAAAAATGTATATTTTCCCTATATATATATATATATATTGCAAATTCTTAAATACAATATTGCACACCGTACAATATACCCAAATGAAAATTCACGGATCCTTATCAGGTCAAATAAAATTTTCAAGAAAAAAATCTTGGCAGCCCATAATGTATACTACATGAACATATATGTGTTACTACACCTTAAAAAGTTATTTTTTGTACTTTTAAAGTATCTATAAGGATAATATATATTTTTACAAGAACAAATATGTGTTTCTTAATTTATTTTTCATTTTGGTTGATTTTATGTTGATAATATGTTGTTATGTAATAATACCTTACATGTGTTACTATCTCGGTAGTCCCAAAATGTATACTACATAAACATATGTGTGTTACTACATCTTAAAAGATTAATTTTTGTATTTTTAAAGTAACTATAATGATAATATGTGTTTTTACAAGAACAAATATGTGTTTCTTAATTTATTTTTCACTTTTTATTGATTTTTATATTGCTAAGATGTTGTTAATGTAATAATACCTTACATGTGATATTATATCTCGGCAGTCCCAGAATGTATACTACATGAACATAAGTGTGGTACTGTAAGGAAAATGTGTGTTACTACATCTTAAAAAATAATAATTTCTATAAAAATCAATAAATATTTAAGAAAAACTAATTTTTTTTTTCTAATAGTAACACACATATTGCTCTTACATTGTATTAAAAAAGTTTGTTTCTACAAAAAACAAATGAATATAAGTAAAAAATAATATTTATTCTTACAGTTGCACACATTTGGCCGTATAGTAACATTAATTTGCTCATACAGTAACACTAATTGGAAGAGAAAATCCTGAAATTTGAAAATTGCCCAGATCTGATCCAACCCGATCAACATCCGCGAATTTTGTTATTTTGATCTTGTTGACTCGCGAATTTTTAGATTTTTCCTTTTTATATCAATGTACACAAGACTCACTATATATATATATATATATATATAAAGATGAAAACTACCTTCATCCTCATCACGATTATAAAGATAAAGTACCAATGACTTCTCACGCCAAATCGGTAATATTTGTCCTCGTGATTTTTATTGTCTTCATTGTTCCTCTTTTAGGAGACATTTTTTTTATCATGTTTATGATTGTTATTACTATATGATATAAAATAGATTTAAAACATTTGTAAAACAATTCAAGAAAATTACTTTTATTACTGTTTGATTGTTATATACTATAGGTTTTCTTACCACACTTTTATTCCATTAGTTTTCTTAACTAGTTCCGCGTTCGAGATCCATCGGGGCTCATCCTTCGCCTGTTCGATTTGTTTATTGTCCAAGAGCTTTCTGTTTTCTTCGGTCAGGATCGCGTACTTCTCAGGGCCAAATTTACGCCTTTTATGAGAGATGTGCTTCTTGTTTGGGTCGATCTTCAGGCGATGACATGCTTGTTAATGGCTGACGTCGACCATGTCCTAATATGACCATGCGAATACGTCTATATTGCTCTTGAGGAACTCTATACTCCCCCCCTTCATTTCTTTCGGAATTCGAGTCCCTATTAGGACTTTCAGATCAGGGCGAGTAGGGTTGATAGAAATGTGTTCCATGTCCTTAACCAGAGCAATTCTCTTCGTTCCGTGGTGGGTCTTTGATCTACCCCGTGGGTCCAAGTCTATTAGGAATGGTTCAAACCCATTCTTGGTTCTAAGTCATCCTGGTTCCTTGCCTCGTCGCTTGTCAGGATTAGTAGATGATCGACCTCCATAGGTTCGGACCTGAATTGGTCAAGACTTGGCTCTCAGGAAAGATTTCCAGGTTGGGTTGTTCTAGACCCTAGTCTTCGATGTTCAATGCTCGTTCAGAGAATGTCAGGAGTACAGAATCTAAATGTGCACAAGAATAATTCAAATATTTACATTCCATTTTCTAGTCATCTTTAATGGTGCCGAACATTCTCTCAATAGACAGGAATTTAATACAATAAAAGTAAGAGGAGGCCACTGTCTCAAAATTTTTAAGAAAAGGACTCCCTAAAAAGCTATTATATATGTTCGGCTGATCGACTATTACAAAATCCATGAGTCTGGTTATCATAATCTTTTTCATCTCTGGTGCAGATCAACTCAACTGAGAGTTTGATTCTGCCATATGGGGTGATGCTAGTATCTCTGAATCCCTCCAGGATTGTATCGTATGGCCTGATGTACCCTATTAAGTTTCCCATCTGATCCAGCGTAGCTTTGAAAATATGTTGCAAAAATATCCATTGTCAACCAGGATACGATCGATCTTCATCCCAAGGATCATTGTTGATATCACCAACATATTGTTCTTGGGGTAAAGTGCACCTTATGGTCCTCATTCGAGAATGAGATCACAACGTTCTTGGTGATAGTTGGGTTATGGAGATTGATTAAGTTCACTTCACTAAGGACCCTGAGTTCTGCCTTCTCTTTCTTGTTGGAAGTCCCCCTCCCAGTGCGCCTCCTGACCTGATCATATTGACCAGTCCCCCTTGATGGAGCAGGGGTATTTCCTCCATCAGATTGTCATCGTCATCTTCCAATTGAGCAGCATTGACGTTCTACCTTCCCTAATGGTTCACTTCCTCCTGACGGGCCTCCCTTGAGAGTGGATTCTTGACGAATTCATCCAGTTTTCCTTCTTCGAATAGCTTCCACAATTACTTAAGGAGGTCGCGACATTTGCTAATGTTGTGGTCAGGATTGTCATGGTAGACGCAAAAACGTTTATCGTTTGGGTGTTGAGGCAACTGGTGTAATGGTTTAGGGCTCTATTAGGGCCTTCCACTTGATCGCGTTAAAGATATATGCGGAGTCTGATTCAATTTTTAATTAGGTTGGCATGTGCCTCGTTGTCAAACATCTTAAACGCGTCTGGGAATTTTGCTGCCATAGCGCCACTCTTGTTCTTGGGGGGAGAGATTCTTGAGTTTGCCTGAACTATCCTTGGGTTCGCCTAGTCTTTGAGCCAGTAGCTTTTAGCAATTGATGAGTTTCAGCTGTGCACCTTCTGCATTCAGTGTAGGTGACTGCGACGTCTTTAGTCAGGCTACAAAACATAGATGAGTCCCACCTGAATTCTTCCAGGACCGAGTGGAGGACTAGTTCATCACTGATAGGTTTACCTTCCAAGATGATCTCATCGATTCGGTCGATGTATTATTCATCAGTTTTATTAACCAATTGACGCACTCTCATCAGGCAGTGGCGTCTTTCAGGCTTGTTGATTTTGGCTGCAAAGTAGGACATAAATTTTTCTCCAAATTCACAGAAATTATGGATCGATCGTGACGACAGGTTCACATACCACTTGTGAGTCAGTTCTCCCAAAGTCAAGGGGAATTACCTGCATTTGGTATCGTCAGAGGCCCTTCATCCTGATATGTATATCCTGTATTTTGAGAGGTGAGTTTTAGGGTCTGTTTTTCCTTTATACGCGGGAGGCCTCAAGCTCTATGGACAGGGGTTCATTGTCCGTAGTTAAGCAATTCAGGTAGTCTCCCTTGGTGTTCATCTTTCCCTCGACCTTGCCGAGTCTCTTTTGTAACGCCAGGAGTATTAAGTTGGGGCCGCTGGGTGAAGCCGAATGCTCCATCACGTGAGCTATGGGATCGTTGAGCGCATATTTGGGGATGTACCATGGGCCAAACCATTCATGAGCCGATATGCAAGGATGATCCCGTCTGAGTAGATCACTCTAGGCATAGCTCAAACTGCGCCTAACCAAGTTGTCAGGTTGTAATTCAGGAGAGGAGGTCCTTATGGTGGGGTACTTTGAGGATCTTGTCAGTGAGACAGACATGGAGGAATCGTCTATTCCCTTCAGTTTTTCTGACCACGCGGGAGATCTCTTGTGACCTGAACCGAGATGATGGAAGATAGAGCGAGCCTGATCATCACTTGATTAGTAGTCGGTTGGCTATTTTTCTTGGCGGTGAATTAGTCATTGGCGGAGGTTATATATCCTTGGTGGAGAAATGGTAGATGGTCTACCGCATATCAACTCCAACAACTCAAAGTCTTACAACAACACGAGTGCCAACTCACGAGTACGGTGCCTAGGGGTGTTCTTCAGGTGGAGGTGTAACTATCTTTGATTTCACCATGGCTAGAGGGGAAGTAGCTTTTACTGCTTCAGGTTTTGGTGGGTTTTTTGCTAGTCGTTTTTTACAAACAACGTCTATTGTTTGTTCCCATAAATTATTGTGGGACTTAAGAGATGAAATTGAATGGACTGTAAGTAAATAACTCAAAGATTTGCCTAGCTGTGTGTTCGAGTTAGGACTTTAATGTACTGCGTCTTGTATTTATTGTAAGCCAAAAGAAAGTTGTAAATACAAAAGAATGTCGATGATTGCCAAATCTTCTTTCTGTCAAGAATGAACCTATTTATAATGGCTAGAACTAAGCCATAATGTACATGGTTGTATGTCGTGTCTTTTTTCTTACCCACGTTAGGTCATGGCCTAAAGATCGTGGGTGTCAAGGTAACTTCCCATATTTAACTTCTTTCCTGGAATAATGGGACAAATGTCTTATTTTTTTTAGAAAACTGAATCTCAGTGAAGATACAAATTTTGTAACAAATTTTGTTTCCTTAGCATGATTCTCACTTGTTCAAGTAAGAATTCTTGTGCCTTCAAGAGATCGGCTTGATTTTCGGTCTCCTGGCGGTTCTGATCCTAAGTCTGAGGTAAACTCAGAATCAGCGCTCTTTCCTTCAGGGCCGCCTAATAGTCTCAACGTGAACCCGCTTGACTCTCAATTGCCCTAAAGCCTGTTCAGCCGCGGCCTGGGTCTATGGGCTTGGGTTTGGTGGAGCTTTCTTAGATCAGGGTTGGGCCCAAACCATTTAGGAATATTTGTGCCATAATATTATGTATTATTAATTTATTAAATAATTAATTATATTTATCGTTTAGATGCTTCCGACTAGTCGCTAGACCCTAGTGGTCCATCCGACTAGCGACTTTTAGAGCATTATTCATTATTTTTTTATTTTTTTCTTTGAGTTATTTACTTTTCAATTTAGTTCTATAACTATTCAAATTTACTCCAAACCAATCTCAAATGACTGGAAATTGAATTAAGTGATGTTGTTTTGTTCATGTGCCCGTCACTTACTACTATTTTCCACTTATTTGAGACTGATTTGGATACATTTGAATTGTTATAAGATTAAGTTGAAAAGTAAATAATTATGGAACCAAAATAAAAAAGTTAAAGGATGTGGGACGAAAAATAGTATTAATCCCAGGTTATGCATTCTATTTAAATTTAAAATAAAATTTAATTTTCAAATCATAATTTAACAAATAAAAAAACTTAAAAAATATAAAATTAAAATTAGAACTTAAAATTAAACCTTGTCTACACAAATGTAACACTTTGCAACTATTCATGTCTCTTCAATAAGTCCTCTTTCATGGATTTCAAGAACTCTAGACAATAGTCGAAAATGTCCAGCTTCCTCCAATCGTCGTCTCCATTGTCGTTGAACCACGACAATAATTTAGGCGAAATAGAGCTAAAAAGATAAAAAATTCTCAAATTATTACTCCCTCCGTCCAGTATTTGCACCCTTGGGATGACACACGGTTTAAGGAAAATGTATTTTTTTAAATAAAGTAGTGGTGTATGGGTAAGTGTGTGGAAAGTTTTGTGAGTGTGCACGGAAATCGATGTTTCCCTTTTAAGTAGTGTGCAAATTGATTTGGGACAACCCAAAATGGAAAATGTGCAAATTGGTCTGGGAAGGAGGGAGTATTATAGAGAAGAAAGACTCAGAGAAACAAGCTTTAGCGCCAAAATGGAGCTCTAACAGACACACGACTATAGAGGGCCGTGGCAAGAGGATAAGAATGCCAGACACTTGTGAGTGTCCTTTATTATTATTATTATTATTATTATTATTATTATTATTATTATTTAATTTTAAATTTTAGGTTTTAATTTTTTTAATTGTAAAATTATTATTGAAAATTAAATTTGATTTATAGGGAGATAGCCTGGCACGTGTAAAAAATGATAAAAAAGTAAATAATTTATACATAGTGTGCAGCTAAATTGAAAAAAAAATTATGGAATCAAAATGAAAAGTAAAAAAGTTATGTGATGAAAATTATACTTAGGAGATGCTTGGTTGAGTACTTTAAAAGGTAAATAATAGTAATCAAAGTCATAGTGTGTGTTTGGTATGACCCTACTATGATTTTGATTCCTAGAAACTAGGGTATCTATCATAGTTCAGTTGTTTGAGAACTATGACTTTCATTCCATACCTATTCCATTTCTATATCATTTCCATTCCTTACAATTATACCAAACGCCTCCTTATTCTCGGAGGGTAACCCATTTCGCGGGAAAATAAGGAATTTGCATCCTATGAGATAGACACATTTTTTTAAGAAAAATGTGTTTTATATATAAAGTAGTAGTATATGTATAAACATGTGTATAAGTTTGTGAGTGCGCATGTAAATTAATATTTCTTATTTTAGTAATGTACAAATTCCTGTGGGACAGAGAGAGTAGCACGTGACTGACACGTGAACAAAACAATATCGATTTTCGAAAGCGATTTGTGTAAATTTAAATTATTATTCCATCCATCCATAATATTTAGTCCTATTTAACTGCACGTGATTTAATGCAATATATCGTAGGGTATTATTGACTATTGTGATGTCCGTTTACGAATTTAAAAATTATATAGAAAAAATATGCTTGTGATACAATCCGATATATTGCATTAAAGAGTATAAAATTAATTTAAAAAGTAAATAATTAAAAAAAATTAAATAAAGAAGAATTATTGCGAAATAGTGTTTTTTTTTATTTTTTTTACCAAAGTAGCCGACGGTTGTGAAAGGATCGAAGCGGCATCATCTGCTCCACCGCGGGATAAAAACAATACTTCCCGCCACTCACGGCTTAGAGCAATGGCGGCTTCTGCCAAAACCCTACTCGATTTCTTCCCGCAACCCGCGGCCAAGCGAATCAAGACAGCCTCTTCGCATCCACTCAACGCCGCCGCCGCCGCGGCTTCCTCATTGTCGCCGATTGCCGTTTCCTCGGAGCAGAAGCTGAGAATGGAATTCAACAAAGCCCTTGCCTTGTCCAAACGGAACACCAAACTCTGCTCCGACAAAGTTTCCGAAGCAATTGCAAGAGGCGAGTCATCATTATTTCATATTTAAGACTTTAACCCTAAACTTGCAAATAAAAAGAGGTCGCCTGAGCCTGTTCCACAGATTTTCATGTTTCCAACTTTTAGAGTGTTTTGCCTTCTGCTCAATACTCATTGTTTGTTGTTACATTCTGAAATCGAGGAATTTTTTTTACATTTTGGAATTCTAAGCAAACTCTCTCTCTCTCTCTCTCTCTCTCGGTTTAAAATGGGACAGATATTACACATTTTAGCCATGATGTAACTTTCTATTGTAGTAGTTTTTTTACTAATGGATTAGTGCATGTGAAGTTGGAGGATATATTGATGGAAGAGATTTGGTATTACTTCTTCTTTTAAAAAAGAAATTGTTCGAGTGTGGAATTTCTTCCTGTTGAGCCCATGCTTCTCACTTAATTTTTACAACTGTGATGTATTGCACAGAATCTGTAAAATACTAAGTTAAATTCTTTCTTTTGCTGTTTGGTGTGGTAAGTAATGCTTCAAGTGCACTACTCTCCCATATTAGTGCAGTTCTACATAAGACAACTGACGTATTCTGTTGCATATTTACTTTGGTCCGTTTATCATACTGGTATTTAGGTATTTGGTTTTTTCATTGTTTTTTCCTGTTAAATGCAAAGTCATGGTTGTGGTTATGCCTATGTTATCATTCACAGCTTATTAGCAACTTTGGATTATGTCTTTAATATTAACTGAGATTGCATTTCCTTGTGTGATATGGATAATGAAGGAGTGGGGTGTGCAAAGTTGGAGGAGCTACTGGTAGAGGAAACCTGGTCGGATGTGCTATCTGGGGAGCTGCAAAAACCCTATGCGAGGAAGTTGTGCCAATTTGTGGAGAGCGAAATATGCAATGGCAGTATTCCAATTTACCCTCCTCAGCATCTGATTTTCAATGCTCTAAATACCACTCCATTTGACCATGTTAAGGCGGTTATAATTGGACAGGTAAAATTGCGATCGCATTAGAAAAAGAACCACAACATAGTTCCAGAAAGAAAAAAGACAAGTATCTGAGATAAAATGTGAGGCTACATTGAGTTTTGAAGCTATATGTTCTTTATATGGATGACAGCCATTCTCTAAGTTTTTATGTTTTCATGAGTGTAACTCTCGGAAGAGCACATTTTTTATTCTGGGGCTATTTGTTCTTCGAGAAATGTTCTGAAAGGATATGAAGTACCATGTTTATAGATACCTTAGTTAAGTATATCTATGTTCATAATCTAATAAATCATTAATATCCTCTGAATTCCATTTTCTGGTCATTGTCTAACCGTTCTCTTTTCAGCATGCCATGGTAAAAAATACTCCCATGTCCACTAAATTTGTGCACTATTTCCTTTTTCGTTTGTCCACAAAAAATATGCACTATCATTTTATAGAAACTATCACCTTTATTATCACTCTCACAACCAACTATTTAATTCATAAATGAATCTCACAATACACTCACAATACCTTTACTTTATCTATTTTTTCTTAAAACGCCTGCAAACACAATGGTGCACAAATTTAGTGGACGAAGGGAGTATATGATATTATCCCTATCTTCTTACCTTCACCTTCATAACATAATGGTTTACTCTTGGAACTTCTGCAGGACCCATACCATGGACCATGTCAGGCAATGGGTCTCTCTTTCTCGGTTCCACAAGGCATCAAAGTGCCTTCAAGTCTTCAAAACATATATAAAGAACTTCATCAAGATTTGGGATGCTCAATTCCATCTAACGGGAATTTGGAAAAATGGGCTGTACAGGTAATACACTTGCAGCGCCTAGACTTGGTATCCATTTTTTCTTACTACATTAGGATGAATAAGGTTTGCATATGTACCTAATACTTATTAGCCATATCATAGTTTTGAAAGGCGCGCCTCGGGCGCCAAAGGCGAGAGGCTATAGGTGGGGCGCCTTTTGCATCCAAGGCAAGGCGCTGTCGCCCGGGCGAGCGCCTTTTCGAGGCGATGAAAGGCGCTCCTCGGGCGTGCCTTTTGATTTTTGTCATGTGGAGAGAAATTTAAAAAAGTTTTGACACTTTTAGTTCAAATATATGCATTTTATTGACACTTTTTTAAGTAATAGCACTTTTAAAATTAAAATAAATGTTTAAAATAAAAAATACATGATAAAATTAAAACCTAGAACTAGGGTTTCATTTGGCAAAAACATACGCCGCCTCCTCCTCTCACAACTCTCATCTCCGGCCACCACCTTCACTCCCCACTTCGCTCCCCAATAGGAAAAAAGACTCATCTATAAGACTTAGAGATGAAGATGACGATGAGGAGTCATTTGATGAAGTGGAAGAGGAAGATGAAGAAGAGTACATCGATGATGATGAGATGTTTGATGAGGAGGAGGAGGAGAGTTTTGATTTTGATGTTGATGAGGATGATGATTGAGAAATTGTTAACTTGGTGTGTTAATTTCATGGTTTTTGTTTGTGAAGAATGAACTCGTGAAGCTTATATTCACTTTTTTGTGTTAATTTTATGCTTATCTTATGTTATAATGTTTATTTATTGAGTTTTTAGTCATATTATTTGGTAGAAAGTCTTATATGATATATTTTGTCAAAATGTATCAAAGGCGTGCCTCGGGCGCGCCTCGGGCACCTCGGGCGCTACCATGCCCTTGGCGCCTTTTGGCGCCTCTCGCCTTTCAAAACTATGAGCCATATGCATTTTGATCCATGCTCATATAATTGGTAATTCTGTGGAAGTATATATTGCTTTCTTGCTGTCGTAACTAGGGCCATACAATTGAGGTAATTCAATCCTTGCTGGAAAAATATGTACTGTGTTTGAATTTGTTTACCATGTAAATTTATGGAGATTCTTGATAAATTCCCTTGTGAAATGCGTTTTGATTTCTGAGTTATAAAGTTTGTCATGCTAAGCTGAAATGCTGATTTGACATTTCATCTTTAGTAAAGTATGCAATAAACAAAATAAGTTAGCATGCTGGATCAACAAATCAGTTTGTCCAATGCATAAGATTTGGTGAGGCAATCTCTCTTTGCCATCTCCATGACATGCTGTGACTAAATAAGCAGAAATAATAATTTTATCCTATTGAAGAATGAAACCTAGATACTGAACTTTAGAAATGGTTTTTATCTTTATGTTCCTTTGGTAAAATAAACCCCTGTGGCGGCAACACTTGCATATTATATTTTAGTTTACTCCAACTTAAGTGCATATGAATCTACTCTACTAATGGAATTCTCCCTATGTTAATTTTTAGGGTGTTCTCCTGCTAAATGCTGTTCTCACAGGTATTATTATATCTTTCTCCCTCATGCTAACCAAGCCATAGTTTCTCTTGTTTTACTCTGGTCTTTTCTTTTCTAAATTTGTTTCAGCTGCTGCAAACATTGATGTAGATGGTTTATTACCTCAGAGATTAAGATTATATTGCTTTTCTTTTACCATGATTAATTTGTGGAAGGGGATGGGTTATGGGGAGAGAGGAAGCCGAAAAATGTAGATCTTAAGACAAAAGGCATGTGGGAACATATGTTCCTTTCATTACTAAGAAAGGGATTAAGAAATATAGGGGAATAACTTCCTCCTGCCTTTGAATTGATGGGTACACTTAATACTTTGATGTTTCAGAATTATGAGTTAAGAAAGGTGTACCAACGTAAAATAAAAGACCAGTCCCTCCCGTACTTTGATATCATTAATTTCATGGTTCTGGTTAAAGTTTTGTCCAAGGAACATTGAATATATCTTGTGTAAGATGGTGTATATTTGAGTTGCAGCTTTAACATAGTCATGTGTATGATAGGCTATAATATGACCTACACAATAATCATGTTATAAAAAAATGTATGGATCTCTTAAATGCGCCTTCTAGATCAAGTTTCAGTTTTTCAGTTTTTAGGCATGTGTCGAGGACTTTTAGATTTTGGGAGAACTCTACCTGAGGAAGTCCAGTGCCATGGTGGACTAGACATAGGGTAACTCGGAATGATATTTAGAATGCAGTTTAAGTCCACAACCTAAATCCACTCCATTTGTTTGAGTGAGATATTCTAATTGATGGATTTCAAATACTTATCTTTGATACTATTTCAAAATGGAGAAATTTCAATACTTGCAAAACCATGTCATTTGAAATCCATGAATTTTTTAAGTCCATTCATTTTCAAATCCCTTGATTTGTGGCTCTATCCAAAAGCAACCTTAAGGATCTGAATTAGCTGAAATAAGCTAATTGCTCATATGTTGTCTAAATATGTTAACAACAACTCATTTTTTCTTGATTTTTGTTGTCTTCAAATAAACCTTTTGTTATGAGCCTTCCATGGACTGCCTGAAGGCATACTTAAAAAATCTAGTGAAGACAGCCACTTCAGTTAAAACTGGTTAAATGATGTTACATTGTTAACCAAAGACTATGAATTCTACGGGTGAATGCAATAAATTTTTTACCCACCTGTTACCCTTGACATGCGAGTGATTATATACTTCTTGTCTTAAAACATACCAGGAGAGTGCTTCTTCTGTTATCCACGGGGTTAGTTAACTAAAAGGGCACAGCCTTTGCTTTCTGATCTAGTACTTTAAGTGGCAAAATCGAACAAAAAGAAGATTGTAGTTTCTTTTTTGAGTGTGAATGTGGTTTTTTAAGAGGTGCCATAGAAGTTATTACTGTATTACTGCCACTATAGTATCTTGTATTGTTGAAAATTACAGGTCTCACATAAATGTTAAATTCTAATTTATTTACAGTTAGACAACATCAGGCAAATTCTCATGCCAAAAAAGGGTGGGAGCAGTTTACTGATGCTGTAATTGGAGCAATTTCAGAGAAAAGAAGAGGAGTTGTTTTTATCCTTTGGGGAAACTATGCACAAGCCAAATCCCGGTAATATATTTTGTTATTCATGTCAAATAATGCCAATTAGCAAGAGAACTGAAATGGTTTCTTTCCAGAATTTTGACCTTTATTATATTCAGATTAGTTGACCTTGCAGAATGTAATTGCTGACTCCCAACTCATTTCTAATCCACAGTCCAGTTTTGATCTCACCATATGTAATTAATCCTAAATTATCTTTTATAAAGCTACGAGCAACTGTGTTAAATTTGCCAAGACAGCTAACGCATAACGATTTATGCCTGAGATAGAGTGCACACTGATTCTGTAGTCTAGTTAAAGATCTATAGTTTAGTCGAAGTTGAGTTGAACAAAACTATAAAAGAAGTTATCCCGATATGTAAGAACAATCGATATGTTGAAATAAATAACAAATCAAATATATGTATGGCATGCTTATTTATACAGGTTAATAGATGAATCAAAGCACTACATTCTCAAATCAGCACATCCTTCTGGTTTATCTGCACACAGAGGCTTCTTTGGATGCAGGTTAGTGGTTTTAAAGGATTGCATAAAATATACTCCTTCCATTTCAAAATATATGTCACTTTAGCTTTTTATACTTTTGTCATAATATTATCCCAATCAACTTCAATTAACCATTTTCCAATGCATTGCTATTGGTTAAAATAGTGTTCCTTAATATGCGTGATAAATGCTAAAATGACATATATTTTGAAATGGAGGGAGTATATGGTTAACATTTGTAAAGATACATTCCTCCTGTGTGTATATTTTCTATATATTGGATTTTTGTTTGCATGAGTGAATTACTTGGCCCTCTATAATGATTTCTGAAAACCAACATCGATTTTGAACTGATAATGCAGGCATTTTTCACGTACAAATGAGATCCTTGAGAAAATGGGAGCATCTCCAATAGATTGGCAGTTGTAGTTGAGCAAAAGGTCATTGCTGCCGTATTTTGCAACGGTTGGCAATCCCATTAAATATCTTATTTTCTAGCATCATGTATAGTTGGCAAATTCTCGTTGAATGCCATATTTTGTAGCATCTTATGTTCTTAGCTAAAAGGTGTCCCTCTAATTATCTGTGTAACTAATGGTTGAGCAAACCATTTGGGATTGGGATGGTTTGAAGGGAATATTTGGTGGTTCAGTGAAAGCTAATTAACGTTTATTTTGTGTATAAAGTAGAATACGTATATTGTTACATTTACATGATACATCTCATACTAGGAAAAGACCCGGTTCACACCTGAAACCCTTTGGTGGCCAAGAAAGCTTGCAAAGCCATGTTTTTTTCTTGGGTATCTCTAAACATAGCTCTCCTCCCATGCCCTGAAATTCATGTTTAAAACACATGTGGCTTAATTCAACAAAGTGTCTACTAACTATCCTCCTGAAAATAGATTGTGAATTGGTGATCTCTAACAAATAATTACTTGATTCATAAGAGAAAACTGGAGAGTGAATTTGCAAATAGTAATGCTCACCAGGTAGTATCCATTCAAATTCCAACTCAAGCAACTTCTGAACGCTGTTCAATTGCTCGGCAACTGCCAAACAAACAGAGAATTAATCAACACGTTTCCGTGAATACGATCCAGACACACATTAAAGTATTATGAGGCTATACTACTTCAATATCGTAAGATTAAACTGAGATAGTCATACTCGACTAATTTACAAATGAATTGGTTAGTTTACCAAGAAAAAGGCATTATCATAACTAAGCAGAGTAGCATTAGCTGATATACAATGGTTGCCAAAATTTAGGCTACAATTAACTGAAAAAGAAAGCATGTCAACATAAGTATTGGCAATATGGAAGATTTCATATTTACTGTAGCCTTGGCGTACATTCTATCATTGCATGAGAATTTTTATCTACTATTTTACGAGAAAGACTCCAAGTGCAAATACAATAAGCTGTAAAATTAATTATGCTTGTATCAAGTATTCAATCAATTGGAATTTAACCTTCTCAACCATTTTTCTTTCCCATTACAAACCAACTCTACAGATCATCATAATTCACTATTGAGGTAAACCTCTTAACAAAATAAGTACACTGCAAACACACCTGAAAACCAGTTGTATTGTTCAAATATGCTCAACCCAAATTCTTTCATCCCAAGATGGTCCCCAGTAAAGAGCACCTTCCTAGTTTTGTCAAGTAAGCACACTGACCCCTGTCATTATAAATTATGCAATTCTGGCCATCAGAGTTACAGCTGAAATATCAAATGCTAAAGACAGAGATGCAGAAATCAACAAAGGAGGCAGTACCCTTAGCAACAAGCCACCATGATTATCCTGCAGATAACCCAAAAGAAAATTATACCATTCAACAACTTATACAAAAGACCAGCTCACCTCTGAGTGGCCTGGGGTGTGAATAAGTGTTACATCAGTGCCAAGGGTCCACGGTCCATTTCCCTCTAACTTAATCTCCACATCAGCTGTAGAATTATTTACCTGGAGGTTTTATACCATAAGTGTGTTAGGACTCTTAATCTAGAACCACTAACTCTGCCTGAAGCACTACCTTATTATTTAGATTATTATAAGTATGATATAACAATTATAAAGTGTAGGATGAAAATGATTTTGACCAGCGAAAGGGAAACTGCACTTTTCGGCTTAAATTCATTTTCATAAGATATAAATTAACTTTTACTAGTGAAAGGATCAATTCCCTTGAGTATCAAATTAGCTACTTATTCAAAAAGCAAAGTCGTAGAGCAAAGATTGCCCTAAAGACGTAGCAAATATTGAACAAGGAAAACAAGTATAAACATATTAGAGAAGCTTAGCAATACAAAATTCACAGGAAATTCATACAAATGTCAACATGAGAAATCTGACAATATTTCAATGCATAAAAATGAACCTAGATAAGTGATTTTGAGAGAATAACCAAAATAATTTAAAATAAATTTATTATACAGTTTCTAAAATATAATTGAATGACCAGCTTCATTTAATTGCAAATAAGCCACTGATACGCTTTGCTTTAATATTCTAGTCACCTTCACTAGACGAACTCAGCAAACGATTCAGTACATCAAACAAGAATTCTTCATTACTGATACGCTTTGCTTTAATATTCTAGTCACCTTCACTAGACGAACTCAGCAAACGATTCAGTACATCAAACAAGAATTCTTCATTTACTATCACATACCAGGTGGAATTCTTACATGAGGGGTTTTACATACATAAGCTAAACATTGTCAGATATCCTGAGAAATACATGCGCGCGCACACACAGAGAGATCAATACAAATTGCCTTGAGTTAATCATCTTACTTCTTCGGAATGAAGAATTCTCTCACAACCCAGCTCCTTTGACCATTTATTATGATCTGCAACATCATCCCTGAAAATGAGTGTAGAAATCACTATGATATCGCAAATATTAGAGATTAACAAATGCGAAGTATATTCTGCATACTTGTGGGTGAGAAACATATAGCGGGCTCCGCCCAACTTCTTAATGTTGCTGGCCAGTTTCTCCGTGTATCTAGGGCTACAAATTAGAAATTAACATGTAAAATATACTGAAAATATCCAACAACTACCTATGTATTTTGGAATTAATAAATATGAAGATCTAGAGATACTAAGTTCTAAACTACCTGTCTATGAGTATATTCCCTTCGGGCCGTGTAATAAAATATGATGTTGCTCCATATGATTTGTCAGAATGGTAACCACAATGGTATACCCCCTGAAAGCATTTAGTTAGTCACAGTGGAATGTCTAAACTCATCTCATCCAGCCTTTACATATATCAAAGTTAAAATATGACATATTTTGCTCTATTTGTTAATCTCAAATGGTGAGCCACCTTCTGTTTGTTATCCATACAAAAATATTAAATATGCATGTTTGTAAGTATAGGAAGTTGAGCTATAGCAACCAAACTTCATGCACTCCATGAAAAAATCATGACATGCTACCATTTTTTTATCAATAATTCTTGTAATGTCCTCGTCCAGGGTTGCATTTCATAGCACCCTAATCATCAGCTGGTGTTCTAGGGAACATTTGGAAAATTGGACACAAAGTAGGGTTTCTATTCAAATGTTCCTATCTTCTTATCTAGGGAACATCTGACTATAATTTTCAGATGAATTGATTTAGTTAATAAGACCTAAGACAGATCCTAATCTTCCTGTCCAGGCTATAATTCACCAAAAGCCAAACTTATTTCCCTGTTTCGTCCAACTCTCTGACTTCTGTATAATAAAAATGTTGTTGTGGTTGAAATACATTGCATTCAATTAGATCTAGACTGCAGTTCTGTCTTCATTAGGCTGCCATCTCTTGCTAAGGTTCTTCTACAGTCTTTAATATTCCAGTTGTGTAGCACAGGAATAAGGTGAGAACCAACTACTAAGCCAATGTAGTTCATAAGAAAGGAACATAAAGCAGGAATAACCATTTTGCTGCAAAATCTAATGATACAATGTCACCAACATCCTAACTTAAGCACCACAAAGGCACAAACAAACTTGTCTTGTATATGACTCTACGGTGCTAGCACTGTAACTGAAGGACAATATGGAGAAGTTCACAAAAAAGAGAGGTAATAACTGAAATTAAGTTGCTATCAAAACTGAGTACTTAACAAGTGTAAGCAAATGTATCCATAAATATATAAAACCAAAAGTAATTGTAAAAGCTTGAGACATCTTCCAAGGCGAGTACATGATAACACACTATGTTGTATATTCGTATGTTACACACTCTAAAAAGGGCGAGTACATGTTCTATTTTTTGAATTGACAAATGTTTGGTGTTTCATTTTTAAATTGCAAATAAAAAAATTATTGTGTTGCTCGATGTTTACGAGAATCAATTAGAATTTAGAATCACAATAGACAGTTAGATATGAATAATTTTTTCACTACCTAATCTTCATATTCTCGGTTAAAAGGTTATGTATCATTGGTTAAATGTTTTATTTGAAGAATTGATACTACAAACTTTATAATATTGTACATTTTGAATTAAATAAGACAAAATTAATATTTAAGAATTGGTATTACATGTGTAATACACACGAAAATAGGATTCGTGTGTAGATCCAACTCATTTGTCAACAATAGATTAAATTCCAGAATTAGGAACTTGAAAAAATAGTACACTTGGTTTAAAAACTCTGATTTGTCACTCAAACTATCACATTTTCATTAAAAATAAATGGAAACACAGATGAGCCTTTCATGCACAACCTATGTGACTCTTAATATATAATTAGCTTATTTCAGGACATTATAATTAAAGACTATTTCATATTATTATATATTACGTTCATGCCTATTGAAAGAACATTGTCATACTGCATTAATCTCAGACTGCAACTAATTTCAGCAATCTACCATTATAATTTACTAACCATGCATTAATATATCACTTAACAACCGACACGTCAACACACAGAACTTAGGGAAAAACCAAAGGAGCTCCCTGCAAAGTAGATGGAGATACCTGAATTTTATGCTCATCAATTGGTATTGGAAATGTATTATGAACTTCCAGAATATCACGTGGAAGCTGCTCTGTGTGGATTGAGTTTGTTGGGCACGAAAGTAATGCCTTGAACAAAATCAGACATAGTTAAATTAACATAATTTCATGCAATGATGTAGTCACTTAATCAAGGATGATAACATCAAGTAATGGAGAGAGCTTGTAATGGATAGCACTTAATCACCATCTTTATGTGAGTCATCAAGTCAAATGTCCTATTTGAAATTACTTGACCTAGGTGGCCATGCTCTCTCTGCCTCTATTACCCAGCAAATTTGAAAAAAAAAAATGCTGCAAGTATTAAGGTGCATTAAAAATGGTCAAGTGAAATTTTGCAAACACAATTTACTTACTCCTCACTTCTGCTTCAATAGAGTTCGAGTCTTACAAACATATTGTCTTTCGTTTCCAGACTCAGTCTATACTACAGAGTTTAGTTTCATTTCAAAAGTTTCCTACTAATGCTAATGAAATTTCATGCTGGACATTAAAATCCTAGCTTCAAATATTGATTACCATACACAACATTTATACAATAACTGAGGGCAAAGAGTATCATACATGGGACTTGATCACGACATAAGATTCATAATTTCAACGTTCAAACACCTAAAAGAGATAATATTTAGGACTTTCTTGACAGAGCAGTAAGAAGCATACCTGAAGTGCTCTGATTCGCTCTTCATTGCATGTGGGCTGTTTATATACTGCAGACATGCCATCCCGTCGATTATATATTTCCTGAGTGAAAAATCATTACATCGTAACTAACAAAGTGAAGTTTCCATTTAATAATACTAAACGAACACCAGTTCATGTATCTTTGCACCAGTTCATCAGTCTTACTTAAGATGCAAGGATTTCTCTCTTTTACACATTTTTATACTATGTTTCTGCTATACCAAATATTTTTTTCCAACTACAGTGTACAGCTGGATCCTACAACCTGGCTCCAGGACTTCATTGTCAGAGGGAAACACATAGATTATCTAATCACAACACCAGAAAGTGAGACATTGTATGTGCAGAAAATGGAGGCTTTACGATGGTTAACTGTAAGGAGCTTCATTTAGCAGTAACGCTAAAATAAAACTATTGCCGGGCATGATATTCGCCCTTTGCCATAGTAACTGCAAATTGAAGATTTTATGAAGCACTGAGTGAGGATTGATACATAAACCCTGAGTCAATGAGAATTCAGAAATAATTACTAATTAGGCATAGACGTTGCTTCTGTTGTCTTATTGCTTTAACAAATTCAATGGCATGTATTTCAAGTTCAGCATCCTTAAGGTGTAAAGCTGAAAGTATCATTGGAATACCGGAGCCATCCAACGACAGGTGTCGCAATCTATGCACGTCGTATCTGCAACCAAAATCACATCCGATTCAATGTTATCCAACTCGATCACTCAGGAAAAGGCTAAACACTCTGAGTCTGTTGTTTACAGAGACTAAAGCGAAGAGAAAAAAAAAAAAAAACTTAAGTAGGAGAATTCGAATTTAATTTTCTCTACAAAATAGCGAAAAAATGTGCAACTTGTATCGATGAATCATCTTCAAAAAATTTGCAGCTATGAGGAGTAATCTCCTCCTACTGTAAATTGTAACTATAAGTCGCCGGAAAGATTATTAAATAAGAAAAAAATTGGAAGAAAAAGAAGTAAGACGAGAAGCATATGAAATGAAGATTGTACCAACAAAGAAGTCTCCGTCGACATTTTGTGGGAGTCTAGTTCCCCTGCTCTTCGCATAAGTGTTGGAGGAAGCTCGGATACGAAAAATCGAAGAAGTGAATCCCGCCACCGCCATAGTCATTGCCATTTTCACCGAAGATAGGCAGTCAGAAAGAACAATCATCGGGCTTATGAAGGTAACCGTTTTACTCTGTTTACCGTGCACGGTTAGGTAAGGTCATGTCATGTATAAAATTAAATACCACTTCCGTTTTGGTATAAATTACTCATTAGCACACTCATTGAGGTAAAAGTTACTCCCTCTTTTCCAATACAAGTGCTCCCCATTTTTCGTCCGTCCTACTGTATATTACTCATTATTTTTTTTTATTTTTTTAATATTACTATTCATTTCTTTATTATTATTTTCAATATTTTTTACACTACCATTACTTTTTCACTTTTTTCCATCACATCACTTATATTTTTTCACTTTTTCCATCACATCACTTATACTTTTTCACTTTTACCTTAATCTGTGTGCCTAAAAGCAACGGACAACTTATAGCAGGACAGAGAGAATAAAAAATATAAGTGACGTAATGAAAAAAGTTAAAATGTAATAGAAATAGTACAAAAAGTAATAAAAATAATATTCCTTCCGCCCCTATAAATTGCTCACAATTTTTGGACACTAATATTAAAAATAGTATAAAAATATTGACGTTATGCATATGATGTGATGGAGAAAGGTGAAAAAGTAATTAGAATAGTGTAAAAAATATTGAAAATAATAATGAATAAGTGAATAGTAATTCCCTAAAAAGGTACAAAAACAAATGAGCAACATATAGTGGGATGAACGAAAATACCAAAATGAGCAACTTATTGTGGGACGGAGAGAGTAATTAAAAAGTGAATAATAATTTCCAAAAAATGTAAAAAAACAAATGAGAATCATAGAGTAAGACGGACAAAAATGACAAAATGAACAATATATAGTAGGACGGAGAGAGTAATAAAATAAAATATATATTTTATGAGTTTAGATATTTTTTAATGTGTAAACAGATTAAAACAAATAAATAAGATAAGTTTGACAAAAGTCTGGATGGAGGATTTATTAAAATTTAGCACATTAAAACATTATTAGGAAATAAATAATGAGCTAATCTCCTATTTACAAATATTATTGTTATATATATATATATATATATATTGTTATTAATTTTTTTGAATGTATATACATATTTGAGAAATTCGAGTTTCATATATGGATCGTGTAATGCAAATTCACCATGATAAATACGCTAGGTAAACCTTTACGTACAATCATAGAGTTATTATATACTCCTTTCATTCCACTGTAAGTTGATTATTTTGTTATTTTCGTTCGTCCCATTATATGTTGCTCATTTGCTATTTTATCTTTTTAGAAAATTACAATTCACTTCTTTATTATTATTTTCAATATTTTTTACACTATACCCATTACTTTTTTACCTTTTTTTATCACATCATCTGTACTATATTAATATTTTTATATATTTTTTAATATTCGTGCCCAAAAAATATATATGAGCGACTTATAAGGGGACGGAGGAGTACTTCATTTGTCCTCAATATTTATTTTTCACTTTCCATTTTCATATGTCCCCCAAATTTATTCTCATTTTTCTTTTAGAAATATTATTTTATTATCACATTCACAAACAATTACTTTATTTTATAGTGATTCCACAATTATTTCATAATTTTCATATTTTATCTATTTTTTTTATTAAATTTATGTTCACACGAAGTGAAATAAATTTGAATAATACAGGGAGTATAAAATATGACACATGTAATATCCTATTCACTTGATCATCTTCATCACTTCTAATACTTTGCATCATATTTTTACTTAGCGGAGTAATTCTTAATATTATCCGAGACACCTTCTTAATCACACAGATATGAGACCATAACTATGTAACTTCAACATGAAATACCAAATACTGGACTAGTAATATAAAAATTCTAATTAAAAAGTAGAAAATATGGATTAATGATATTATGTTATAATTGTATAGATTTTATTAATCTCAATTTTTTGATACTACCTAATGAATATTTTGATACACTTTCTCATATTTTTATTAGTGTATCGTTTTAGACCTATAAAAATAAACGCAAATACTATTGTGCACCCAAGTGCATGATATGCACTTTGATTTTACTTCAATTTTAAATATAATTTGTTTTTTTCTAGAAACACACTATACACACTGTGTATTTTTTGGTATATCAAATTGTTCTTGGGGTATTACAAATATTTGTTCTTTGGGTATTAAAAAGTTGTTCTTATGGTATAACTAAATTGTTCTTAGGATATTAATAATTATTTTTGGGGTATATGCATTCTTTATTGTGGGAGTTACTTGTTTAATTATATATGTACTTACACAAATTAACAATAATAATAAAACATGAAATCTCCTTTCTTTATCTTATGTTTAATGCAAGACAAGTACCGACTGAGGGCAGCATCGCGAGACCAAATTTAGCATATAAGTTATCCTGAAAATGAAGACACCAAAGCTTCAATGGACAAGAGTCAAATACCATGGGATTAATTACATCATGTATCCGATGTTTAATATGATATATACTTGGTATAATTGATTAAAGATCAAATAGAATGAAATAGATTTTTCATTCAAGTATACTTATTATTCGAAAACATAATGCTATTAGACAAACAATAACCATTAATATATTAATATATGCTTGGCATTGACAACAACTTTAGTTAGGGCTCATTTGGTTCGTAAGATAAAAATATCTATCCGTTAAAATCATGCATGTTTTTGGCGGATAGATAGTTTTATCTTACGAACCAAATGAGCCCTTAGAGTTTATGAGTAATTAATTTAATTATTAGTAAAATTAATATATATAGGTTATGAGCGGATACTTCAAAAATAAATTATGATACTCCAAGAACAATTCACAATACCCAAAAATAATTTTATACAAAAATATCACAATAACAACATACAATACCCGAAAAAACTTACAATACTCCAAGAACAAGTCACAATACTCCAAGAATAAGTGTAAGTAAATGCTCAAGACTAACTTACAATACCTCAAGAACAAGTCTAAGTAAATACCTCAATAACAATTCTCAATACCCGAAAAACAAATCACAATACCACAAAACCAAATATAAGTAAATACCCCAAAAATAATTTATAATACCCCAAGACCAATTCATAATACCCCCAAGAAAAAGTAAATAATTAAACTAAAAAGAAGATCCAAATAATTCATGGGAAAATTAAGCGATTGTTCTATGAGTATTATAAATTGTTATTTGGTATTATAAGATGTTCTTTGGGTATTATAAATTGTTCTTTGAGTATTACTCGATTTATTTATTAAATGTTCATTTATAAATTATTCTTTGAATATTATAAATTATTATTTGAGTATTATATATTGTTCTTTGAGTATTATAATTTGTTCTTTAGGAATTATAAATTATTCTTTGAGTTTATTCATTTATAAATTGTTCATTGAGTATTATAAATTATTCATTGTGTATTATAAGTTGTTCTTTAGGTATTATAAATTGTTTTTTGAGTATTACTCATTTATTAGTTATTTATTTATAAATTATTCTTTCAATATTATAAATTATTGTTTGGTATTAAACATTGTTTAGGTTGATTGCATTATGCATGGGTCTTTTGTCAAAGTTGTCATTTGATTGTGCCATTGCATCTATTCAGTATTTTAAATATTCTGAGCCAAAATTAAGTAGGATATATATAATATTAATCTTAATTAGTATATCTTTCAATTCAAATGGAATGATTCTCATGTTATGGGACGTGTGCATATGTATGTTTATGAAATTTTTGGCAAAAATGAAATTAAATTGGAAATAGTAAAAAATAAAGGGTGCATGGTATGCACCCTTGTGCACAGAGAAATACTCAAAAATAAAATATTTTAGTCTTGCTTGTATAATTTAAATATATTTTTAAATATCACTTTTTTTTTCACTTATTAATCACACCTGTTTTTTTTTTGAAAGGGATTAATCACACCTGTTTTCATTGAACTAATATTGACAAAACTTTCGTGGCATCATTTTCGTATTTAAATACTTATTTTTTTCTAGAACGATTTACATTTTAAAAAATTACATTTTAAATTTTTTTTTTTTAAATAAAATAATAATGTATGAGTACTTATATGTACTTTTATAAATGTATACAAAAAATAGATTTTTTTAATAATATATAAATTTATATAGAATATTAAAAAAAAAGAAAAAGTGAGTGTGCAAAGGGAGTAGCTTGATTTCCAAAAGTAGTAAAAGCAAGACAAGGAAAGCACAAAACCTCCCCCAAACCCCAAATTCCCATTTACTACAATTCCCATAACTTTCGTCTCCCCCTTTTGTATTTATTTATGCTTTTAAGTTAACAAAGAAGAATATAATGACCGATGGTGACGATGATGATGCATCAGCATCAGAATCACGGCAATCCTCCGGCGAATTCTGCGCCTATTGCTAGTATTAGATCCCCCCACAACCACAATCAGAATCACCGTCTCACTTCTCCCTCTCTTCTCCCTCTCGAGGCTCCCTGCAGAATTCGACTCCCCGACATTTTGCCCTACGATGGAGCCCCCATGGCTTCCTATTTGAGGGCCGTTGACGCTTTGTCCACCTCCCTAATGCGCCACAACGCCGCCGTCATTGAGCTGACCTCCGAAGACGCTGCCTTGCTCCGCTGCGCCCTGGAGTCTGCTCGCCTCTACTTTCGCACCAGAAAAGGCGGGCGAGGGGTTTATACCTATAGGGCTGGAAGGTTGTGTAGTTTTATACTTTTTCTCACTTTCTCTGCTGGTCGCCGGTGGTGTTTATTTATGATCATTTACTGTTGCATCCTTATTGTGGTGTCTATTTGTGAATTTAAGAAGAAAAGTGGATTTTTGTTGTGGAACTGAAGTGTTGGTTTGTTCTAGGATGGCGGGACTATATGTATTGCTAAAGTAATTTATTCACACCTAGCAAAACTTGGAAGACCCTTATATGTGAGCTGATAGAAGCTACTTTAGCTTGATTTATATGATTGTGTTAAGAGTATAAAATGTTAAATAAATTAGTAACAAAGCCGACACTGATGGATAGATGCACAAATCGACCTTTATAGAAATTCATAGACTTGGTTAAGTTCAGCAAGTATGTGGTATTCATATATGCTTCCTTGCAATAAATTATTCTCCTTTTGCCTATAGTAAACTTTTATAGATGCATTAATGTCTTACCTTTTTAATCCGACCAATAGATAGAACTTCCCTTAGCTTGGTTGATGAAAATTTTAAATATTAAAAATTGAAATGTGAATTAGTAGCAGCTGTAAAACTCTTCCTCTATCTTGATTACATTGTTACAACTCAATTCATGCCTTTTGTACTCAAGAAGGGTAGAGTTTTATATTTGCTTGATTCAAATATATGGTGCTCACAGTGATGGTCAGAGCAAACAATTCTCTATTAGTTAACAGCAGTCAGCAGCTCTCCATTTGGTAATTCGGAGTAATTTAACTATCTTTCTTTTGTTTAAGCTGATGAGTTTTTCATTTTGAGTTATCTGTTTGTAAGTTTCTCAGTGTTGATTTTCATCTTTTGTCACATGCTTCAGACATGAAATTCCTATTGTCTTGCAATTTGACACTTTCATCTGCACAGGCCTTTGGAAGATGTAGATTCATCCCCTCCATGCATGGCTGACATTTTCAGATGCATGGGAAAGGCAGCTCGTGCTGTTTTAAGTGCTATAGCAAGATATCTTCGTTTGCGTAGCGAGTATGAATATTGGACAGCCTTATCCTACACCCTCCCTCCTTCTACTGTTGTTCGATTCATCAGAAATAAAACTTTTGAATTGCTCTCTTTCACTTAGTAGTGACTTCTTGAAACATTTCTTATTGTACAGTGTCTTCAATCACTTGCTTGATGATTGTCCATTGCCCGCTAATGAGGCTTCTTCATCAATCCTTGTTGCCACATTCTCCCAGATACCCTCACATCAAGGAAAAAGTGCAACCACAGGAGGAAAGCATTCATCGAGCTGTGATTTGGAGAAGGGTTTGTTAACGCTGATATCCTCAGACGCTCCTGGACTTCAGGTATAATTCTCAATGCCATTATGTGATGGTTTCATTTTAGTATTTAATTACTTTCTCTAAATGAATGTTCTTGTATTCTTTATATTATCTTGTTGGCGGATTTCTTGAGCTTATTGGTCTAGAATGTTATCATGCATCCAATTTTTCTTTTTTCCCTGGATGAGTTGTTCATTCTGCTGTTCATAGGTTTGTGATTCCAATGGCTGTTGGTACCAAGCAGATGTCAACTTGGCTCCGGGGGAACTTTTGCTGCTTACAGGGAAGGCACTCAGCCATGCGACTGCAGGACTTCGACCTGCTGCTTCATATCGTGCCATGTTTGATAATGCTTCGATCCCTGGGAATGGTGGAAGGTATATTCTTTTGCGAAAATTTCTTATATTGCACGTGAGTTTGTTCTGCAGAGGCTGACTTTGTTCATCTAGGACCTCACTGGCATTTAAGCTCATGCCACAAGGCAATGCAATACTGGACTGTAATCCAATTGCAGCAGCTGGGCATGTGATACCTCAAAGCTATGTGCCTATATCCGTAAGCCAGTTTATGGATGACCTTTCTGCCGAGGAAGATGTACTTTGTAACCATACTGATCATGTAAGAACTTTTGCAAGGATTCTTGGAGTGACCAATTTTGAGTGTAAATGAGTATTCCAATTACTAAGGGGGCGCTTGTTTTAAATTTTTCAGTGGTAATGGGAATGAAATTTCATTTTCCTCCTTTACCCCTAAATATGTTGAATGAGAGTTTGTGTTCATGGTAGTACATCATTAATGTTGTGCTCCAATTTTGGAAAAAGTTGACAAAAAGGATTGTTGTTGATTGTGGTCTGGGGGATTGATTGAGGAGTATGATTATAAGATGAGATGTAGTTAATCAAATGAGGGTAATGATTACCTAATTTAGGAGGAAAAACAATGTTATGTATGATAGAGCAAGGACTTCAAATAATATAAATAATGATGATTATATAGATAAAAATCCTCAAACGAGGCCACAGAGTGCTACACTCTGCCACAGAGATAATCTCTGCCCACAACCGAAGTTGCTACAATGTTCTTGATCAAAAGCTGCCCCTGAAATCTAGAAAACAACTATTTAAATAAACCCAAACACTAACCCTAACTTAAGCCCTAAGAAACATAAGCCCATGGGCTATTTATTTAAATGACTCAATAAGACTTAACATATTAATAAAAGACTAATAATAATAATACTTAATAAATCACAACTCTATCAATACTCCCGCCGTCCAAACAACCTTGTCCTCAAGGTTGATGTGCATATGCAGCCAATTCGGCCACGGCAGTGTGCTCAAGGGATCCGATGAATTCCTCCTCAAACTCCGTGTCATGTGCACCGGGCGCACCCTCCAACAAGATTGCTAAGTGAGTCTGGGCACACTTGTGAAGAGGGCCATATGGTTGTGCACAGCGGAAGCATTTGCCCTTGGCACGGTACTCGCGCTGCTCCTCTGCCGTGAGGTGGCGAGTATTGCGGAATGGGCGAGGCCCAGACGGCGTGGCCTGCGATTGGGAGGACTTGCTGGAAGACTCGGTTGTGACCGGCGAACTTGCCCCGCCAGGATTCCAAATTGAGGAACGGGCTGGACTTGCGGGACTGGAGTATGTGGGCTTCGAGAATTGGTCTGGCGGTTTGCTTGAGCGTGCCACCCTACGGGCAGCCCTGATGGCTGCAAACACATCTGATAATTCTGAATCCGCGATCTTATCCCGAATCGCAGGTTGCAATCCGCCCAAGAACATTCCCAAATACTGTTCCCGGGAAAGGGATGGGAGTTGTGCAATCCTCTCCTCAAACAGAGCGACGTAGTCATCGAGGTCGCCTGTTTGACGGGTTGCCTGCATTGCCTCGTATGCATTTAAGGCGGAATTGTCCCCAAAACGCTGGACCAATTCGCAGGAAAATTTGGGCCAAGTCACTGCAGCGTCCCGTCGGAGAGCCCACTGCGCCCAGAACATCGCTCGCCCCGACATCGCGATGAGGGCCAGTTTCACACGACTCCCCAGCGGTGTCTCGTGAACCAGGAAGAACTGCTCTGCCTGGGCAAGCCAAGCTATGGGATCAGATCCATTGAAAACTGGCAACTCCATCTTCGGCAATTTGATGGAATGCGTGGGGTGAATGGTATGAGGCGCAAAACCTGGGGTGAATTCCCCGCCAACAGTAGCAGCGCTGATGGGATCAGATGGAAGCATAGGACGTTTCCCTACTGATGCTGAACCCGACTCATCAACCCCAGGAGGCTGCTCTCCCCCAGGCTCCGTCGATGAACCAATAGTCTCCAATTTCCTAAGGATCAAATCTATTTTCTGCTCCAGGCCAGATATGGCAGCACCCTGAGAAGTAACTACCCCCTGGAGATCACCCATACTCTTCTCCATCGCGTCACATCTCTCTTTCGCAGTCATGGTAGGAAAGAGCGGCAGGTCGGACCAATTGATAGAGCAAGGACTTCAAATAATATAAATAATGATGATTATATAGATAAAAATCCTCAAACGAGGCCACAGAGTGCTACACTCTGCCACAGAGATAATCTCTGCCCACAACCGAAGTTGCTACAATGTTCTTGATCAAAAGCTGCCCCTGAAATCTAGAAAACAACTATTTAAATAAACCCAAACACTAACCCTAACTTAAGCCCTAAGAAACATAAGCCCATGGGCTATTTATTTAAATGACTCAATAAGACTTAACATATTAATAAAAGACTAATAATAATAATACTTAATAAATCACAACTCTATCAATGTATCTCATTTGTTCTCATTACATACAATAATTACTATGTGTATATCTCGTTCCCATTACCATTGAAGAATTTTCATACCAAGCGCCCCCTAATTTTGGCCGATTTAATGAAGTTATGTTCCTGAAATATTTGATCTTGTCAATATTAAACACGTTTGCTGGATTTTTAGGATATCAATATTCTGAATTTTCACTTTTTAAATACACCTGAATTTCCACCTGATATTTAGATGGATATAATTCTAGCTCTGATTCTCAATCAATTTGTGTTGGCTTCCCAATGGTGGATTGCATGAAATGATGAGAAAAATATTCTGTCAGATAAATTGTGTTCTATTCCATTGAAGTTGTCTCATGAAGTCTATTTCCCTTTCTACATGTTGATTTGAGATGGCCGCCTATTTGGGGTGGGGTAGATGTTCTTTTTTCACTTGCAATAGTATTGATTTCTCTTGGTCAATCTTCTGGAAGAGTACATAATTTGAGCATAGCATGTGATGTTATTTCATTTTTTATTTGCATTAACAGGTACCTGCAGACAATTTGAATAAGGAACCATCATTGAGAAGTGTTCTATCAGATCCCTTATCGTAAGTTGAATTGGATATCATGTATACTATTTCTTGTTTTCTTTATAACTCAGATGGTTGATATTCTTACATATCTATAACTTATGCTCTAACTCATAAATATCTCCTTAATTTCTCTTCCTATGCATATGTTGAAAAGTATTCCGTATTTCACTTTGCTGGCCATTATCAGTTGCAAGAGAACACCCTGCAAATTCCAAATCTGATTACACTTTCCTAACCTAGTCCCATTTTGATGTTAATCATGAATTTTTAGATGATTGTCATGCAGATGAAGGATAGATTTCAGTTGGTAATCATTTTGCTGGTAGTTTGTATACTACTAAATGGTTTTCCATCTTATGCTGTTCAACATGTAATTTTCTTAACAACAATCTAAAGCCATTGGTTCTGTGGATGCATTTTTTGTTATGCAAAATATTTCACTAGTTTGTTATGAATTTTTTTCCTCTCCCCATGGTAAATCTGTATTCTAAATTTTCTGTGTGGCAATGATTCTCCAGTGGCGCATTTCTCGAAGATGCTATGCTAGTTTCTTGTGGACATTCATTTGGCGGTCGTATGCTAACAAAGGTCATTGAAACAGTAAGTGGAGTAAATGCTTAATTTTGGATATCTCCTTTTTTCTCTTGCTTATGCTGAGTGCTGACATTCGCAACCTAAAGCAAACAAGCATAAATGATAAAGACTGTGTCACATGTTGCTTATCACTGGTTTTGGTGTATGTCTTGGCTGAAATGCTACTGAACAGCCATCTATCTTCTCAGCAGTTGTATCACTTTTCATTAATGGCTGTTCCATGTGGAACAAAACAAAGGAAATACCTGACA
The DNA here is from genome assembly GCA_026898435.1 of Prunella vulgaris. Taxonomy (NCBI): domain Eukaryota; kingdom Viridiplantae; phylum Streptophyta; class Magnoliopsida; order Lamiales; family Lamiaceae; genus Prunella; species Prunella vulgaris. Next base: position 492,040 of record JAPKLY010000104.1, read on the forward strand.
ACACAGCTTGTGCTGTTTTTTCTTTGTTATGAATCCACACATTGGTTTGTGATGCACTTAACGTCTAGGAATCTCTTAAAATGAAATGACATTGAGACCAGAAGCTATTTTTTTGAGGGGCATCAGACCCTATCCTAGCGTGTTCTCGCCCAAATGGAATCTACATATGGACAAATTTTATCTGGTTCTAATATCTGTTATTTGTGTTCTATCCAAATTCTAAATGTGATTTGTATTCGATTCAAAAGTGATACTTGAGCTATTAGAACATTCGTCGTATTAAAAATTCTAATGAAGCATTATGAGCTGGAAATTGTCTCTGGATTACTTTTAATAAGCTATGCGTAGGATTTAAAACTGGCATTAACTTTATCAAGATATTACTAACACATATCTGTTTATTTGATTTTCTTATAATATTTTGTGGAAAAGTTGCTTTCAACTGCTGATTACAGAGATATAGATTTATTATTACTGCTACAAGTTGCTTTCATTTTAATGTTTGCCTTATAGCTACTAGAAATGCGTGCATTAAACAATTTATTTACATGAGAGTTAAACATAGGTGTACTGGGAGGTACTGCCAGTTGAGCGTAACTACATTGTAAGAGGAACGGCCTATTTGACTAATAAGCTCATTTCGTTTCTAAGATTATGCTCAATATTTTTTTCAGTTAATTTCTTTTAAAAACAACACTCTTCAAGTATTTGGCTTGTATTTGTGAGACCTTACTGCAACTTTTATCATTATTTGTTTCATTACAGTCCAAATGCACAATTTGCAATGCAGAAATTGAGTCAAGTTCTTTGATACCTAATCACGGTAATATCTGGTCATGTATTATTCTTTTTCTCTTATCTCTCCCTCTCTCTCACGCGCGCGCACACACACACACACACACACACACACACACACACACACACACACTGAGACATGGTTTAGGCATGTTCTGCGAGCTTTCTCTGTCTTTAGTTTGTTTATGCCCTTTGGTGCTCGTGATGGCCATTTTCTACTGATATATACACAGCTTTAAGAGCTGCAGCACAAGCAGTCAAACAGGAGGATGATCGCAGACTCTTTCATAATGCAGCTCAACGGAAACGCAGGAAGGAAGCAAGTGAGCACGGGGTAAAACTTTAATTGCTTGACTTGGTAAAAATTGAAAATAGTCAAAACAGTCTGTTGATTAAATGTGTTCTCTATACCCTTCAGGCGTCATTCATAATTGTAATTGGAGAGGAGAGTATTTATAATACTTTTATTATTGGTGTTGATATTGACATGTCTCTAAGACGCGTCCTGCATCACAAAATTCAATCATTTGCTTGATGTATCTAGGCATTATGTCAATGTTGTTACATGACATTTTCCTTGATAGAAGTTAGAGAGTAGGTTTCCTTGGTAATTTCAGAGTTGCTCTATTGAGAATCTAAATGTAATCATTGCGTCTCTTCCCAAATATCTACCTAAATTCACACAGAAAACAAGTTGGCAGGTTTATGCTTTGTTATTTAATGCTCTTCTTTCAGGAAAATGGTGATATTATACCTGAGAATGGGTCACATAGAGGTGTACAATATCCTTTCTCAGTTAATGAGAAGGTTGTGATCAAGGTAAATTATTCACGATCTGCTTGTCGTCATTTTCGCCTCACTTGCAAACATCTTATTGAACACACCATGCAGGGTAACAAGCGGACACCTGATAAGTTTGTAGGCAGGGAAGCGGTAATAACTTCCCAATGTCTGAATGGCTGGTATGAATGAGATTGATTAATTTCTATTTAGAAGCTTAAGGTGATGTTTATTTTGGGGTTTTAAATTGTTTTTGAAATTTGGGGAATTTTGAAATCCTCGTAAACAGTAGGTAGGTTGTGTGTGTTTTAAGATTTTAAGTAAGCTGAGATTTAACTTTACTTAAAAGTTGTATTATTATATTATTGTTGGGTGAGATTTTAATAATTGGATGATGTGAATTATGATATATATATATATATATATATTAAAGTGTAAGGAGAGCAAATTGATTGTATTGGAAAGTGTGATAGCAGGTGTATAATTGTTGTAGTGGTGGTTTTTAAAACCCAGAGTTCAAAATTCTGAAGTAAAATCAAATTTAGTGTTGTAGATCGAAAATCTGGTTTTTAAAACCCAAAACAAAAATCACTTACAACAGCAATTCATTGCATAAAGGTTTGCTGACTGTTTGTATTGATATGATGAAGGTATTTGCTTAAGATTCTTGAGACTGGAGAAAACGTTCGGTTACAATACCGTTCCTTGAGAAAGATTCCAAGTACCCACGATTCAGAGGACAGATGTGTATCACAACCAGTTCAGAACAGCAGCTGATAGGTCTACGATCAATTTTTGACGTATCACAACACTTGTAGGAGTATGCCCCGGTATGCTGCAAATGATACAACATAGTAATTATTTCATTGAATGCTTAGTTTAGAATTAGGGATAGAAAATGGGGGGTAGAAGTTGTACTGTTGGGTAGTTACTAGTTCCTTTGTACCAGCCTCTTTTTTTTTTCCTTTTAAGAGGATGAACAGTGAGTTTCACCTCAGTGGGAAAATGATCACAAGTATGAGGTAGGTGATACCACATATCCTTTATTTTTGGCCTATAAATGAAGAAAGCTTTGTCAATTCTTTCTTTCAGGGTCTTTTTTTTTTCTTCTTCTTTGAGAAAAATAAGGTACTTTTTATGGTTTATGAAAATTTACAAATAAAATTACAATTTCACTCTGGAAAATACATAGAAAACTGAAGCGACAAACAAATAAAAAGCAACAAAGTGTGAGTGGACAAGATTTGGTTAGCAGAATCTGGGAAGGGGTCTATTATGTTGAGGTGCATGCTTTACCATTCTTGCCATTTGACCCCTCATTTGTCTGCACACTTTCTCTAGTTCCACTACCCTCCACTGCATCTTCTCCAGGTTTACTCTCATCTCCTCCTTGTCCTCGACCGAGCAGCTCTCCATCTCCACATTAGTACAATCTTCCCCGTTTTTGTACACAACCAACTGATAATTGTTGCTGTTAGTTATGCACTTGTTGCCCGAATCATCATTGTTCACAGACTCAGGTGTTCGTATGTTGGGACTCTGTGAAGCGAGCGCTTGGATCGTGATTCGTGGGGGTATTCGGGGATTCTTTGCCAGGTCTTTGCAGGCTTCCAGGCTTAGCTTGTGATAGTTGAGGCATCTACACAATCTTGATCTCTCCTCTAGGGATAGACATGGATGAGACTGCAATGGACGAAGATCAAATTTCAAATGGCCAAATATTAATATTGAAACGGAAATATACATATTAATTATTGAAATAGAAAATGCGAAAAGGGAAATTGCAAAGAGTAAGTTTCTCCTACACCAATTTTACTGTCAAATGCTAATACATTTTGAAATAATATTAGTTTTTTCATTAAACAGTAGTATTATTAAACTAATATCTTTCAACCAAAGAACTAATAAAGTTTCAAGAAATTGATGAAATCAGTTTGCCGTGTACTTTGGTAATTGCACATGCAATCCACCAATCATAATAACGCAAATGCATCCAATATATTTTGAAAGATAAGCTTAGTTGTCTTAATCCACGAAAAACCAGGGTGGTCTTCATGCTTGGAGCCTTATAAGTTAAACCTACCCTACACGGCATGCTGATCAACCAAGCTTCAAACCTATACATATAAAAGATATATATATATATATATATATATATAATGCTACTATTAATTATCATTAATTTATTCTAGGAATCTATTTGTTAGCCCCGTGACCAGTGTCTGTGTTCTATTCATAATGCATACAAGGAAAGAGAGAGAGAGGAAATAGTTATGGTGGTGTTAGTATATACTTTGTGTATTTACAATGATAGTACCATATATATTTATATATAAAATATGAAATACGATAAAAAAAAAAATGAAAGAAAGAGGTCACCAGGAGAAGTTAAAAAGAATAATACTTTATTAACTGTTGTCAATTTTTAATTAGATGGTATCTTATGGGGCTGATAATGACAATTAGTGTCTGTCTTAACAGTTGTAGGCCTCACAGGTAAGAAAGGACAAGTATCCTGCCATAGAATAATTAGCATTAACCCACAGTATCAATTAGCCTGTTTTCTGTCTTTAAACAAAGCTTAGTGCCTAATCAATGCTTACGAAACATCATCACTTTATGAGGCTCCAATTAGCAGGCAGACTTTTGAAAACTTAACAAATCTTGAAAGTAGTGATATCACAAATTCTAAGTCAAGATTCATTTCTTTCTATATTAAGCATTTGTCTTTGCCCAACCCCCCCCCCCCCCAAAACAAAAAAAATGCATTATCTATCATGAAAACAAGATAAGGAAAGAAGAAAAATGATGATGATGATGACCTGAAGATAGATGTCAATTGCTCTGTAGACTTGATCAAAAGAATCCCTTGCACAATCAGGCAAACTCTCTGCAACTCCAAGAAATTTAGTGATGTTGAGGCTAGGATCAGGCCCAATTTCTATCAAATACATGTCAATAAGTTCCCCAACTTTCTTCATCTTATCCAATGACTCCTTATTATCATAGTAATGAACAAATAATCTGATCAATCTCACCACAAATTTCACATCATACACACCCCCATTCCCCCCTCCACACACCAGCAAATCATCCAGCTTTGCCTGATGCAGCATTCCTCCGATCATCCTCTCCATCGCCCCCCGACTCTCTCGGCTTATCCCGAATCCAGAGACAATTCTCAGCACCCCAAACAGCCCCCTACAAGAAAATGCTGTCTTTCCCATCAAAACCACCCCATGGATGGCAGTGTTCGCTAGGCCGGCGTAGTGACTCCTCGCATTGGAATGAAGGGCGGTTTTCAGGTAATGCAGAAGGAATCTTGTGAGGACTAAATTGCTATTGTCACTCCCATATGACCCCAATGCTCTCAGGAAATGCTCTATGATTTTGGGACTCAAAACAGTCAAATCTTGGAACCACCAAGCGTGAGATTTTCTCGACGAGGGACTGACCGCCGCCGGCGTCTCCGGAGACGACGGCGGCGAAGACGCCATGAGGGAATTGACGTCGGAATTCTGTGCAATCTTTGCAAGGAGAGAGCAGAGGAGCTTGTCAATAAGGCCACAAGACTCTGCATAATTGCAGAAGGGGTCACAGCTCTTGAGGCTCATCAAAACCTCATTCCAAGACCAGTGAAAAATCCCTTCAAAGAACTCGTCGGTTTGATGCAAAAGATTGAATCTTGATGCCTTCTCCGACATCCCAAGAAACACAGCGCAGCAATGGAGGAGACAGACGTTGGAAACAGAGATGGGAAGTCTGCCATTGTTGTGACAGAATCTTGCGACGAGCTCGAAGCCATGTGGGCCACCTGGGAAATCGGTGATGTCGATGCCTGAGTTTCTGATCTGGGTTGTGCGCTTTTCGTGCTTGATTATCTTTCTTAATTTACAGGAGTATTTGGAGAGGATTTTCTGCAGAATACATATAAGTGTTGTTAGCTTGAATTGTGAATGGTGGAGAAGATATAGATTAGTACCTCGGAGAGGAAGAAGGTGTGTTGGCCATTGATGTGAATTTGGAGATCACAGGTGTCTGACATGGTGGTGGGATGCTTCGCATTAAATGAAAGTAGTAGATTAGTTGTGTGTTATGGTTTACATATAGGTGGATAATGGATAAATGTATAAAAAAATGCATAGGGGTTTAAACTGCTTTTTTCTGCTGCATCACCAGCGGTGTGAAGTGTATTTACAATTTTAGCTTTGAGAGAGTATTTAATACTCTAATTTTACCAATTTATTGAAGAATAAAATAGTAATCTCACTAAGACTGATAAATTAATACATAAAGAGAAAATATCAATGCTGATATGGAGGGGAATTTTATGTGGAAAATTAAAATTAAAATAAGAGTTATTTAATCTGTCCCACATTAGAAACTAATAAAATTTTTATTGTATATAAGTAGGAATTTCAAAACATGACATTCAAATAAAATTCAAGGATTCTAACCTATGAACCACCCATTTGCCCGAGCCATTGTCCTTGTTCTTGAAATTTTACAATTGGTTTTTGGTGGGTTTTTTACCCTCCCTCAATCTTTTTGGAAACCCAAAAATATGGTCCAGTGGATCGAACCTTTGCAAAATACCTTTCTCCCATATAATAATAAAAATAATAAATAATAATACTAATAGTAACAATATTTATATATAATATGACACAATTTAATACATGCAATATGATTATGATATCACCTGCTATTATTTAACAAACTATACCACATATTGATACTAAAAATGAAAAAAGAGATAGAATTATTTAAAGTTGAGAACTAATTTTTGTGACAAGGTTTTATATGCATCACATACATGAATTTTCGATTCGCATTCACAATCAAAGTTAGTGTCACGTTTCATTTTACATTTTCAGTCAAAACTAATATCATGTTTTATTTATATTAACATACATATTTTTGCAATTAAGATTCATATCATATTTCACCTATATGCCAACTTAGTACAACTGACGCATATGAGATTGATTCAATTTCTATGTACATACGTGTAGCAACTCTATGCTCTTTGTACGCTAAAGAAAAAAAAAAGAACACGTCCACCTATTTTCGTAAATAGGCATAATATACAGTGAATAAGTTTCACCCTTAAATGAATTTGTATATTGTGTGTGTATTTTTTAATAGTATTAATCATTTTATTAAAAAATATTAATTTAATAATAGTATATAATAAATACAACTAATACATTTCTAAATTAAATTGCTTTGGTGTTCGAGAGACTTTCTCACTTGTAATAATAACTAAACAAAGACAAAGTATTATATAATCCTAAACAAAAGTTGCGTAATATAGAAACAGACACATATCGGTTTCTTTCGTTTTCCCCTATATTTGCACTTAGCGTAAAATTAAATGCAGACACAATTAATACAAGGAAAGATATTGAGTGACACAAATTCTGCAAGTCAAGGACTATACTTGCACATTATTTTGTCACAAATTAAAATTTTGTTTATTTGTTTTGTTTCTATATGGAAAAAAGCACTTATTCTACATGTGAAACATAGGGCCCCCATGAATTTTTCTTTGGATTTTTCGACTCCAATTTCCAATCCCATATTCTATATACTTTGTATTTTTATGCTTAAATTGGATTTAATTTAATTTACACATTGCTTCCTGCAGAAATTCATCTCCACAACTTTGCACTACAATATAAAAATGAAAACTCACTATTCATGACACACATTATTTTTAATAAAAAAAATAAATCAGTCATTTGATATATACTTCCCTGCTTCGTTGGTAAAATATAATATACTTTGTTCGCATGCGAGTTAATGTAATATATCGAATGATATTATGAGATATTATAAAGTTCGTTTACGAATAAAGTGATTATTTGTGTAAAATATTTCACAATACTTTCCATAAACAATCTGAACTCGCAATGCTCTACAATACCCTTCGACATATCACATAAAATACGTATAAATTAAATGGACTATATTTTGTGGACCGAGGGAGTAGTATATATACCCATGCATCACATTATTTTTGTAAATTGAATATTCAATTTTATTTTTATATATTAAAGTGTTTTTTTTCTTTAAGAAAGTGAATTAACTAAATCATTAAAAGAATTAATATATATATATATATATATATATATTTCACAAAAATTTGTACCAAAGATAATGCTTTTGCAAGTTCTATTAATACTTTTAAAAATTGAATATTACAAATGCAAAAAATATCATGAGATCTATCTCGTATAAAACGATTGTCGAGTGTCATGGCGAATTGATCTTTCATTTGTACTCGAAAATTTTGTAGGCCCTATTAAGAGAAGGACCCAAGAAACACATCTACTGTGATACTAAATACAAAACTTCAATACATAATATAAAGTTATCATGTGGGGAGTGTTAGTCAATTTCAATGCCGGGCCTAACGATAAAAGAAACGTTTATGTATTGGTTCAAAAAAATAATTATAATTATAATTTTATTTAATATATTTGTATAATTATATACTTTTTTCATCCCAGAGAGGGAGGACTCACAAATTTTTTTAAAAAAATTCTTTTGCTTTCCACTTTATCATAAATAATAAATAAAAAGTAAAAAATAAATGTATATTGTAAGAGTAATAGTGTTGAAATATATTTTTATTTTTGGCCTTTCAAGTTCTCGTGGGACGTCTCGAAAAGAAAAACTTGCAAGTTTCTCTAGGACGGATGAAGTAATTTTTTTTCCACACATAATTATTTATTTTATTTACACAAAGTTAATTTATAATTAATGTCATTTTTCTAAATTATTTTGTAATTTTTTCACGATATAAAAATGACGCAGCACAACTACTACTATCTATAACCGGTGATGAGAGGATACTAACATTGTGAAGGACGTGTTTTGTTTTTTTCAATTATCATTTGTTACGAGCATTTTCAAATGTTCTTTTCAATAGACTACTCATATATATAAGACAAAATAAATATAGATGGTTGATAGAGTCTCTCACATATTAGTTTAAAAGAATCATTTATATTTATAAATTGGTTTAAAAAATTTGTACGGTAGTATGTTTTTTTTTGCATGAAAGCATTTTTTTTCTTTTTTGCACGGGATCAATATTTAATTTTTATCAATTTGTTGAACCATATTGTACTTTTCCCAGTGGATACTTGAGCTGCCATAACATTTATCAATCATTTTTATACATACAAAGAATGGAAAAGAAGAGAGAATACATATAGGTTTTAAACATTCTGTGAGTTTTTTTTATTTTTTATGGAGTTTAAGAAAACACAATGTGTCAAGTTTAATTTTAAAAATATGTGAGAAGGAATGTGAGTGTATACATCAAAACTACCTTAATTGTACATTATCATTTATAAAAGAGAAATTTATATTTTTGGTCTCAACAACCACACGATTACGATTTTTGATTCCATGACTTGCATATTTGGTCTCGAAGTCCAAATTTTTAATATATTTAATCTCAATGTTAGTCAATTAATAGTCAACTTTTAGCACTTTTGATCCCAACAATAAAAGCACATTTTTTAGTGCAAAATTTGGTGCTCAAAATGCTAAAATTGCCATGTACACTAGATTTTGGAGGGAAGAGGCATATTTTTTTTTATATAAAGCTATAATAAACCCAATATCTTTATTCTCTCATCTTACAAACACACACATACAAAAAAAAAGTCTTCATTTCCATTCACAAAACTCAACAAACTCAACACACTCTAGTATGTTATTGCAGAAAAGAGGCTCGTACATACATATCAAAGAAGGAAAGAAGCAAATGTAGGTTATTTCATACCTGTAGTTGTTTCATATTTGTCCCAACTCCACTAGTGGTGTTGAATGTAGTTTTTTTATTAGGATCGATGAACATAAAAATGCCAAGCAAGGAATGTTTTTCGGTATGATGAGAAGAATTAACTACGTTGTGAACAAGGAAAAAAAAGACATTCTAGAGATGTTGGAGGCAAAATCTGAGCAATAGACTGCAAAAATTGCCTACCAAGTTGTACAAATTGCAAAGCTACAGATTGACAGAATTTCTTCTCATGACATAATGTTCTCAAATCTCCATAGCACCTCTGTTGTTCATGTTCTTAGGTATAATGTAGACATTAAATGATATTGTAATATCCTATTGAATAATTATGTAGTATTATAATCCTGGTGTAAACCACAACAACATTGTAATGTCCTTTTGAGTTCAATTATGCATGCCACTCGAGATAATTTTCAATATCATTTTTTTACAAAACAAAGTCTCTAAATAGAGTTCTATATTGATTTTAATTCCACACCAAACTTAAGTATCACATTAAGATTGAAATTTTGAAAAAATAAAATAGAATTTAAATCCACACCAAATTGAAATATCACATTAACAATGCAATCCTAAAATAATAATTGGCTGCACACCAAACTGAAATATCATAACATAATTTAATTCAAACCAACTGAAATATGAAACTAAATTAACATAAGGTTTACATTTAAAACAAACTTAAACATCAAACATCAAAACATAGTTTTAGATCTTCCAAGCCAAACTTCAGAACTACACATGGTAAAGAGAAATACACTATTTCTGTCCATGATCATTGTTTTAATTTTCTTTAGGCTTCTTGACATTAGTAGCCTCCAATAAGCTAGATATTGTGACAAATTTCTTACCTTCTGAAATCAGAACCCTCATTCCATCCTTGTTCACTGTTGAACCACCAATGCCTTCTATATTCACATTGTGTTAGATGTTGGGGTTCCCTACTTGTGGCCGAATCAGTGGAAACAATTCTTGATCCAATGAAATTGTGGGGGTGAAAAGCCATTGAAGGCGGTGTCCTAACCTGAACTCCAGATTGACTCCTGACATGTGCTTGCTCTACCTCATCAGTAGTCAATGTCTTCTGCTTTTGTATTGAACAAAGTAAACCACTTATTAAATAAATGAATGATACACAGAGCATTTAGATGGTGGAGATCTTACCTTGTTAAGTGTTCCTTCTGCTCTACTAGTTCTACTTTTTGCAGAATTAAATGATGCAACTCTTTTCCTCCCCTACACAATTCAATATGACAAATAAATAAATATTTACTTACCGACCAATATAATTAAATAATAAATATAACATATACCGTCAATCTTTTTTCCTTCCTTAAGTAGTTGACTTGATAATTCTTGTATTATCATTCCCCCTGGCTCTGGCATCAACATCTATACACACAAAAATTATATGTACAATGAGATTATCAAATATATAAAGATCAAAATACTACTTACTGTATCTTGGTGGTCTTCTTGGGTCTCAACTGGAGGGATGTCTTGTGTTTGTGTTATCTCTTAATGTATATCATCAATCCCTTCACCAACTCCCATACTTGTAACATCACCAACTCCTATATTTATATCTTTATCAGCTCCCATGTCTGTACAAAATTCTTCGTCTGCCATAAAATCTTGGGGGCAGTTTGTATAGTGTATAGTGCAATTTTTATAATATTTTCACACTCATTTTTTATTCTTATTTTGAGTATGCACTTTTTATAATTTTTGCACACTTCCCCTCTTTGTATTTTAGGGTCAAATGGGCCCTTCTTTGTAATTCCCTAAAATCTTGTGCAAGTTTTTTCCATTGACACTTCTTCTTCTCATTGTGACCTTTTTCTTTACAGAGTTTGCAGGTGCTCCGTCTCTTCAGCTTTGGCATTACTTGCACATCTCTCTTCCTTTTTCCAGATCTACTTTCATCTGCTCCCAATCTCCTTCGCATGGTAGGCCTACTATTTTCCTACCAAAATTTGGGGGCAATGGTGGCATATAACCCGTGTTTTGTCCATAACTCTTCTCCATTCATGCGGCTGATAGTCTAAAGTTTGGGGGCAATATGTGTCAACAGAATAACACTCACTCACATAGTCCTCAGTATCACCATCTTGAGCTAAAATTGCACTTATTTTATACTTGCAAGGTATCCCCGACAACTCCCATTTCTGCACTTACAAGTGTGGGCTCTTAGGTCAACTGCAGGTCTTGATCTATCAAGCACTGAAATCTCATATTTATAGTCAGGAGACTTTAGGGGGATACAATCCTTTGAAGCATCTATCTTTTTGTAAACAAGACCTCTTGTCCTTCCACAAGTTTTTCTTTCTTTCTATTTTCTCTCACAACTCTCCCTATTCTTTTGAAGTCTTATCACCATGTATTTCCTGATCCATTCCAACATAGTTAGAATTGGTTTAATCCTTGCATCTAGAAAAATTTAATATCTCACACATATTATTCACCAAGGTGTCATATTTTTCAAAAGTGGTGAAATGTGATCTTAACCACTGAGAAACAGGTCTCTCTGGAAGCCATTGCATGCATCTCACATCTATATCTCCAATACTTCTCATCCTACCAAAGCAGGTACTTTTGTAGCTTTGGCTGCAGATCATAATGCATTTTTGAATGCATCTCCCATGAAACCAACCATTTTCATGTTGCCATGCAGTTGCCTAACACAAAACCTGTTCTCTACCCAGGTAAAAATGTCTCAAAAGTTGGAATCAGACCTTACTATTTGTCTGACATGAAGATAAACCATCTTTCCTTCCTTCAACAAGGTTGAAAACCATCCCCAACTCTATGTGGTTCTGATCCAACTAATGCATATGCAATGCGTATGGATCATTACTTGGGTCCATTCCAACTGCAGTAAGCATCACACCAGCAGAAAGTCCTTTCAATTGGTAGCCATCAACACTTATCCATGGTTTCCATCCAGTTTTGAATCCCAACTTTAGTGTATTCAAGCAAATATACAACTTAGAGAATGCATAGCCATTAAGTGTTTGCTCTAAATTAAGTATCAGCGTGAAAACTAGGATTCTTCTCCCTTAGTGTGTTGCAATAATCCCACAATTTATTGTACTAGTTAGTCATATCACTCTCAGTTGCCTTCAGTGCCTTCTTTTTTTGCCCTATAAGCTTGACTGTCAAATATGATACAACCCAACTTAATTGTTGAACTTTGCTTGAAAGACCTCACTTCTTTATTTGGCTCTACCTAAATTCTTCTTCAAACTTCTTTGCCAACCATCATGACATTAAATTCTTCACATGAAATGTTCTTGCACATGTGTGATTTGTGTTGTACCATCTAATTTGGAATGATTCATCACCTGCAGTCTTCAATTCATTAATATGCCAATTACATCCTTCTTCTTTACATCTTGCAAAAAAACTCCTCCCATCATTTTTGTTATTTTCAAATTCCTTCTCGTTTTCACACTATGGTTGGTGACTACTTCTTTGAATAGTTTCTTGCTAGAGAATATTTGCTCAAGAAAGAAAAAAAGGACTTTTCCAGTTGTGAAGGCTTGAAAACAAGCTCTCCTTTGCTTACTCCATCTTCATCTTTAGGTTCTTCAACACTTTCAAAGTCACATTCATTGTCTTGGCGAATTCTATATTCCACCCCAAAAGAAAACCTCAAGCTCTTCTTTTGGCATCTATTCCAAGCACATTTTTCATACCCAGTGTATTCCTCCATCTATTTGCTTGTTTACATCTTAATTTTGTTTCCATTACAAATATTAAAAGAGGTCGATTTTCAACAACTAACTGTTGTAGTGATCGAAAAGCATGAGGATTTCCCAATCCACGTGCATTCCAGATTAAGGCAGAGTGGCCCATTTGTAATCACCCCCAAATATCAAGTACTAACACGTCGAAACTAAGCCTATATTTCTTTCTAAGTACCTGGCCGTTTGTTATCGATCGTGAATCGCGCCGTAATAGTACTGGTACGCCGGAGGGAAAGATCAAATGGTTAAGATTGAGCCGCTATTGGGTTTGTACCCACTGAATAAGGTCGATGGCATATGACCCTTGGAGGCGGCGTGAATGCGATCCTAGCTTCAACATCATGGCGCTTCTCACGGAGATGACCGTGCTCGATGTGACTGCGGTCGGAGGCACCGACGATAAAATCCTTTAGCAGATAGCGGACTCCTAGTTCCGCCGCATCGTCGTTGTTACCAAAGAGCGTACTTTCCTTGTGCTGTGCTTCGATGAGTCGACGATGATTGGCACTGTCCCCCTGTCGCGCTGGCGTCAGCTAGAGAGAGAAGGTCGACCCATGATTGTATATGCGATGCCGGGGATGATCGATGGTGGCAGACGATCTTAGAAAAGAGTAGCAGTAGGAGAAAATGAGAGAGATTTTGTAAATTGAGGGTTGCGTTTCAGTGAGATTGGCTCTGAATCTATGGAGGAAGCCTTTTACGGTGGGTGTTGTTGTGGTTAACAGAATTTCAGGGGGGATTTTGTATCAAGAAGACAGGGACAACTTCACAGGAGATTTGGGAAGGGGATAGCTTAAGCTCTAGAGGTGAGGGGGTGGTCAGACGCCTTCGTAGACGCCGAGGATAATAGGGCTTGCAGCCTAAATTTTCTAGAGAGAAACTATTTGGTAAACACCTCTATTTCTTTAGTTATTCTTCCATATGTAGACTTTTTTCTATTAGGTATGCTCATTAGCTTTTGAATATCCAGCTGATGTTTATCTACATGACTTCTCCATTTTAATTTTCTAAATATAAGAGCTTCTCCATCTGCTATTTTTTGCTTTATTGGAGCCCAAATGACTGCAATTAGAGGTGTCAAATGGGCCGGGCCGGGCTGGCCCGGTACCGGCCCACCGGGCCATTGTGTTTTTTGGGCCGGGTTGGGCCCGGTTCCTATCGGACCACTTATTTTCAAGCCCGTCCTGGCCCAAGACGGGCCACCGGGCTACAGGGCCAAATCGGCCCAATTTTTTTTAATGTTTTTTAATTTTTAATATATTACCATTACATTTAATTTATATATATATATATATCTTATTAATTGGTCATTTTGTATACAAATCTATTTAAATAGTCTAAAATGTTATTTAATTTGTCAAAAATAATTTAATAATTAAAATAAAATTTAAATTTCTATATAGTAAACTTAAACAAAAATAATTCAACAAACCTTAACAAAGTATAATTTACCAAAATAAATTCAAACAATAATTTTCTAACAATCATTTATAAATGCAAATTCATAAAAAAAAAATTAACAACTAATTCAACATTCCTCTAATAAGTTTGAATTATAATTCATACTAACAAAATAGAAATTTCTAATTAAATAAAGTAACATTATCAAGATTCTAAATAAAATATTTTCAATCTTACATATTCATATTTTTAATATTATAAATTAATTAACTAATAAATTGAGATCATATTTTTTAATTAAAAATATCTTTTGAGTAAATCTCAATGGAAGCCAATAAATGAAAATATTATTAATAAACATATATATTACCAAAAAGTATGCATATTAATTGCATCAAAATTTCTAATTACCTCTTATACAACAACTCATATTCTAAACTACATCAAAATTCTCTTAGCACAAATAGCAAATACTTAACTACAATAAAGTAATCCCCAATTTCAAAATTTAAAAAGAAAAAAAAAAAATTACCGGGCCAGCCCGGCCCGAGCCCGAACCCGAACGGCCCGACTGGCCTACTGGGCCGGGCCAAATAGGCCCGATTCTTTTCGGGCCAGTATTTTTTGAGCCCGTCCTGTCCTTTATGCTGGGTTTTTTGGGCCGGTCCATCGGGCGGGCCCGTTTTGACAGCTCTAGCTGCAATAGACCTTCTAGAGATGCCTAAAGATGAAGCAACCTCCATAATTTTACCCTTCTCCAACTTTCCATCCTTGGAGTTCTCAAGCAAAATTTGTCTGATCTTGATCTTCAATTCAACTAATTAAGTTTGCATTTTTTATCCGTTCCATTTAGTGTAGATTTTTGCTTCGTGAACTAATGAAGTAATGGAATGAATATTTGTATTTATTGTAGAGTTGTAAAGGGTAGGAAACTTAAATATTGTTGATTAGAGGGAAAATCTTGATTTTTGATTGCAACAATAAACTTCAAGCTCTAATTTGTTGACTGTGTTGTAATAGTGATATTTGTAATTCCTCCAATAGTATTTATACTGTACTGTGGTAGAAGTGCTTATTTTTTTAAGTAATCACAACCACTTTTAATTAAATTTGAAGCGGAGTCATTTTAAACAACATTTGAATCACAATCAATTAATATGTGTGAATTTGTGATGTAAGCTAAATTTAGTGCAGAGGGAGTATATTAATTTCACTATTCCTTTAAAGAAATTGTATCCCATAGAATTTAATTCGACAAGCTTGTATGAAACTTTTTAAAAAATGTGTTGTGTGCGTTAACGAAAAATCTATCACTTTTTCATTTCGCTTCTTTAAATGAAACTCTAGATTCATTCCCTCCTAATGCAATGAATTATTAAAACACTGATTTGTTTTGGTATATTGAATATGCGTCGTCTTGGGAAAGTCCAAAATGATGTTTTCATGTTTTCCCGACAAGTTTATTCTCCATGCATGCATACGCGCTTATATGATTAATTGCACTCGCATCAGCATACATTTGTAACCATTCATGTCATGGAAAATAAATTAATTCAGAAAAATATTACTAACAAAAAAAAAATGACGATACATGGAGTAGATTTATTCATACATAAATCTATACATATATAATAATAAAATATTGTGTCAAATTGACCCAACAAAATTTTACTAATATTTTTATAAGTTCAAGAATTTTTTAAGAAAAATATATATATCTCAAATTGTAGAGTTTTTTCATCTTCTTATAGAGATATATGTTCAATTTCTTGTTGTAATAACTATTTATTGTGTAAATAAAAATATTAATTAACACTGAAATTGATATACAATAATTTTTATTGAATTTCGGGTTCTCTCTCTAATTTGATCCTTTGATTCTCCTTTAACTTTGACTTAGCTTGATTTGACTTTGACTTGACTGAGCTTTGACTTGAAATGCTTATCCAAGGACGAGATCATCTTGTTTTGGATCGAGCAAAGACTTTGAAATTTTAGTGAAGAACATCTTGAATTTGATGAGAATAATCTTCGAATCTTCAAGGTTGGATTTGAGCTGGAAACGCTTGATCGGAGGGGTCTTGAACCCTCATCTCTGGTCGGAGTGCATTTGTGGATGAATTTGATGAAAAACGGTTTAAAGATGGAGATGGACACTTGTTGTCTTCGAGGTGTTCTTGGGCGAGAAACGTCTGATCAGAGGGATTCACTCCTTGATTCTAGATCAAATGATGTTTCTGGTCGAATTTAGCGAAGAACGCTTGAATATAACGAAGAACGGTTGAAGATCTTCGAGGTGTTCTTCAAGAAAAATATCGGATCGGAGGGATGTAGGCCCTTGATCTTGAATCGAACATTATTTCTGGCTTGATTTGATGAAGAACGACTCGAACTTCGAAGAATGTCTTTAAATTTGGTGAAAAACTCTTTGAATCTTCGATCTTCTTAGCTTGCTGGTTGCTCGTAGGAGGATATTGCTGCTGCTCGATCGTCTTCGGTCGTCTTCGATGATTTCGATATTTTGAAATGCATGAACTTAAACCCTATTTATAGGGTAAGAACTTGAAGACCTTCCTTATTCGTGCTGACACGTGGCATAGTTAGCTGATGCCGATTTGATTGACAACATTTATGAATCAACCAAATTTAGCTTGATTGATTTCCACCGTCTTCTTTATTTATACGAAACTTGTACGATTTTGAATAAATAAGACAAATCAAGCATTTATTGCTCTTTACGAGTACCGACAGACTCGTAATTTAATAACGACTTGCTTCATGTACAATAAATATAATTTTTGACTATTTAATTAGAGGATTAATTTGATAAATCCTCGAAATTAAAATGGTAATATGAGTTGATATTTATTTAATATATACACATGTCATTATTTGATTGGGGTGCAAATTTCATCTGCTTACAAATGTCCCCTCGTGCTTTGTTCACGGTCATTTATGGACTTGGAGTGAATTAAGCACAAAATTTAAAATCATCACTTGAACTTTGGAGGAATGCATCCATGTGGACTGCCCAATTAATTTCTATTGGACATTTCTTTGGCCCAAAATTTCATTTGAATGATATTCAAATGGTCCAGGTTATTCGCACTAGCTTTTTGGTAAATACACTATCCAGATGAATACACTATCTTTTAGGGAAATACCTTTGTTCGACAAATTTTTTTAATTTTTTTTAATTTTTTCGGCATTTTTTTTGAACCTAGTGAAAAAATAAAAATTTGTTCGAAAATTTTTGCCGAAAATTTGTAAAAATTTTGAAAAAAAAT
The DNA here is from genome assembly GCA_026898435.1 of Prunella vulgaris. Classification (NCBI taxonomy): domain Eukaryota; kingdom Viridiplantae; phylum Streptophyta; class Magnoliopsida; order Lamiales; family Lamiaceae; genus Prunella; species Prunella vulgaris. The sequence continues at coordinate 509,874 of JAPKLY010000104.1, forward strand.
GTCGAACATATTCAAGGTAGTGTATTTCCCAAAGTGGCTAGTGTCAATAACCTGGGCTATTCAAATTGGACCATTATTATTTTAGCCCATTTATCATTTTGACCCCAACTTTGATTCGGCCCAATCCACAACAATTGTAGCTGGCCTTCTCATTTTATAAGAAAGAATAATTCAGCCCATGAATAATTCAATTAAATCTCTAGTTATTAGAGATTCGATCATTTTTCCTTATCCCAGACAAGCAATGCAACAAAACTGGTGCATCACAATTGTAGGGAAATATCTTCATTGACGTCATTGAGCACGACAATGGTTTTAATGGTTGGCCTGTGCTTTGTTCGCTTGGCGCTACGAAGAGTCAAGGCTGGGGCGGCATCAGATCAGGCAGTTTCCGGCCATGGCGTGAGGAACAACAAGGCGAGGGCTCTGCAATTTCCGACGATGATGAGGCTTGACCGGACAGAGATGCAAGGAGATGAGGCGGCGCGTTGGAATTCCAGCCGGCGGGAATTCTGGGCGTGTCTTGCGGCCATTTTCTGATTAATTTTGCAGCGGTTTGCGGAGCGTGGAGGAGTTTCCGGTAAAGGACTCTGTGCGATGGTGATGGCTGCACAACGGAGATGATTTCACGAAGACGGTGGCTAGTGGCGGTTCCAGCCGATTGGAGGAGGACAGCTCGACGCTGTTTCAGTTTTCGGCGAGAAGATTCTGGCAACAGGGAATGAGAATCTCTTGCGCGTCGACGGAGGCCAAATAGAGTTTCAACAACAAGCGGCGGTGCGATTTCAACAGCAATCGGCGTGATTTCCAGTTCCAGTGGCAAGGATGTGCGATTTGGGCAAACGTCATGTTCGTGATTGAGAGACGGCGGCAAAGGCTCCAGATTTTGGGCACGCAATATTCACGGGGTATAATATAACTGGCGGAATGACGGCGGCTGGTGTGGGCACAATCGACAAAATATTCGGCCGAAATTGGTGGCGGATCTCGAAGCTTGATTTGCGGTGGAGTGTAAAGAAGAAATGCTACGGTTTCTTTAATCTGCCCGTGAAGGAGGAGAAGCAGCAATGATCAATTGGGCCACAAAGAATAGGGGATTTGGCCCCTTTATTTTAAATAGACCCAATGGACCACTTAATTAAATTATCCCAATATATTACTTTGAAGGATCTTACTATGTACCCCTCTGTTATGATTTGATACACATATATTTATTTTAATCTACCTGTTATACCTCTCGACAAAAAATCCCTAAATTATCTGTACTTCTTTTTTCATTCATTTTTTCGTCCTCTTCCTTCCCAAAAAAAAATCCCTAAATCATCTCTACTTTTTTCATTCATTTTTTCGTCCTATTCCTTCGTATTTTATGATTCTTCAATCATGCTGCTAAATCTATCACATCCATTGTCCACAATATCTTTCTTTCTTCTTTTAGTTTTTCTTCCTTGCACACTCTTAATTCTCTTGTAGATCAGATGCTGCCAGCCGGTTTTGCCAACACAGTACAACCTCTTGTATCATATCGTCTCGTCCACACTCTAGTGACACAACTTTTTTCTTGGTGTTACGCTTCCCATTTCTCAAGAAACAATAAATTGAATGTTCGAGCAAGAAATACTCACCCCTTTTTTCTATTCAATAAATCAATATTGAACCAGTATTGTATTTTTGGTAAATTAGTTTCCCACAAGTTTTGATTTTTCGTAAATCAACCTTAAAACATATTGAATTTTCGATTTATATTAGTAAAAAATTTGTGATTCAATGATGTATTTCTTCAAATTTGACTTTTGGAGTTTGTTCAAATTTAAAATTTGTTCAAAATTATATTTCTTCAAAATTATATTTCTCATATTTTTGTGTTGCATCATCTTCTATTTAATTTTTTATTTTTTTTCTCTCTCTATTATTTATATTTGATATGTGTTTGTTGGAAATTAAAGATTGATGAGAGCATAATGAGAAAAATTGTCATGGGGCGTCAGTGAGAAAGATGAACTTTGCTTTTAATTTTATTTATACAGAAAAAGGTTAGAAAGAATTAATAAAAAGGATGTATTTGTCTTTTCATAAAAAAAAAAAAACAAAATATTAATGGTGTATCAAATAATAATGGAGGGGTATATAGCTTGACCCTACTTTGAATCTTAACTGAATTGGCCCAATAATTCACTTGCCTTGTGATATAAATTGTAAATAATATTTGATATATTATTTATATATATATATTAATTATATATTCCACATATTTGAAGTGGATAAATTTGAGGAAGTTAATTGGTTATTGAGAGGTTAATTATAACTTCTCAAATTCCTAACTGTGGGATTTACGTGAGATAAGTCATAAGGATTTCAATACTCTCTCTGATGATCCCAAGTTTAGTACAGAAGGGAATTTCCTCATATTAGACTCCATACTCAGATAAGACCATCATACACACATTCCTAAATTGACATTACCGATTCGTGAATCAACGTACACATACCATTCTGTGTACTGGATCCTGAGTACGTGACATTTGGGGACGAGGAAAAGGACTGGATCATAAGGAATACGACATAGCGAGGATACCAACATGGTTCATAATTATTTCCGCATAAAGGTAAGTGGCCCTATTCATGTTGGTCACGGGATTTGGTCAGACGTTCAATTCCAACATATGGTATCAGAGCCATATTGTTGGTATCCCGTTTTCATTAATGGCATGCTTAATTTTTTTTACAGCTGTGATATTTTTTTTGGAATTATGAGATTACTGCTGTAATGAGTTTGATAATTTTTTTGTGAATCATTTGATGATTGGACATGTTATATGTGTTAATTATCATGCCTATGTGTTTTGTGCATGTTGTTTACGCTGTAAAGGCCATGTATGCAAGATTTATTTTTCCCGTACGTTCATGTCCTCTGTTTGGTTGAATTTTTCCATTGATTGAAATGGATTGATTTTGGTATCAATGGATAGAGGGTGAGACGAGGATTCCAGGGATAATTTATATGCAATTTTTGGCCTGGTGGATTAATTGTTATGAATTTTCATAGTTTAGAATTTTTTCAAAACTGACCCGATTTTAAAATACAAAATACGAATATTTTCGGAAATCTTTCGTATAATTTATGAATGCTGGGTGATAGTACGTATGATGAGGATTCCATACATATTTTTGTGTAATTTTTGGATAAGAAACAAGAGAGTTATGAATTTTTGAAAATTTTCGTTACTCGGTTTTAGATCTGAAATTACACTGTGAAATCGAATGAAATCGAGTTTGTTCTTGGTATGGTTTTAATCTACGTTTCATGAGGATTCCATCCATGTATTGTTTGTGAAATTTCATTGAGTTTTGAGCAAGATACGAATTTTTTGAAAAAATTTCACGATCGGGGTCTGTTTGAACTTTTTCAGAAACTTTTGGGCCTATTTTTAGAGAATTAGATACTCTTCAGGGGCCCAAATGCAATTACCAAACTTGGATCCGACCCACTTAGAGACGGGTCAGACCCGACCCGAACATCGGACGGCGACGGCGGTGGCGCGTGTAACCCACACGCCGGTGATCGGAAAATCCGACGGTGGCGCGTGAAATCCACTCACCGGCAGCTGACGGTCGTGTGTGTGGTTCACGCACCGATAACTCGCCGGCTACTGCTCAGCGTGTGAGGGCGCGTGGCGGCGCGTGCGGGCGCATGAAGGTTGTTGGCGGCACGTCCGGCCGTTTACGCGCATGTTCCGACGCGTGCTGTGCTGTTTCATCCATTTTCAGCTCGTTTCTTGTCCGTTCGGATGCATTTTCATGTGTTCCAATGTCGTTTTTTAAGTGTGGCTTCTTTTAATTGTTTTTATTTGCTTTAAGGACTTATGTGAAGACCTTTTTAGTTGATAATATGTGTTATATGCTCCTAATATATGCCTTTAATTCTTAAATCATGTTTAATTGGTGTGTGAAATTGTTTGATATGCTCCGGTTAATCCGGGAAAATAGGAGCCAATGAAGTTAAACTTATTTTTCACTTGTGAATATACTTAATGCTAATTGGAAATTGTGTTCCATAAGCATTGAAATAGAGGAAATTCATGTGTTAAGGTTTAACTAACACTTTAGTGTGTTTGTTGTTTTTTGGGCTACTCATTTTTCAGGGATGTCAGGGAGCAGTACTGTTTCTGAGAGCGACACCAGGACTGGTGATGAGGTCCTACATGATTTTATGAATTACAAGATAAAGCATACTCACAACTTGAGAGAACACTTCATTAAAGTGTTGGAACAGTTTAACCATTTGTTGGTTTTAATTCGCAACAAGAATCTTCCATTCGATGTTCTCGAACAAATTAAAAGCATTAAAACCTGGGCTAGAACTCTTCCACCCTACTTGGAGGAAGATTTTTGGGAGGTCTCGAAGTCTTCTGGAGAAGAGTCCGATGGACTAGACATAATCATGTCGTTGATGTTTGCTTCGAGAAAGAAATATAGAACTAAGGCTCTTAGATCGGCATGTTTGAGGATGGGAAAGATTAGTCGTTCTGATTTTTTGAGATTAAAGAGTCACAGAAAAGACCAGATGAAGAATCTATTCTTGGATCCTCTAGCAAAGGCCATCTATAATACCGGAACTAAAGAGTTCAATTCTTCTAATTTTTTGGAAGTCGAATGACAAGTTAGATCGTGCTCTGCACGGATCTTCTTGAGTTGTTTTTTGTATAAACTAAATTGATACTCATTGGAGTTCTTTGGTTTTTTCAGTGATAACAGCTTATAACTTATCTTTGTATATGGTTGTGATTAAAGTGGTTGTTCAATGCTATTTATTTTGTTTTAAATACTTGAACGTGAGTTTTGTGTTTTGAAACTAGAATCGATTTTGAGATGCATGATGAGATCGAAGATTAGTAACTCTAAGTTATTTTTCAAAATCGAATCGTGTGTCGATTTTTAGATGTCTTAGTTTGACTCAGCATAAAATATAATAAAACACTAACACAGTGAATCACTTTATTGTTTAAGACATTGACATTGATAGAAAGTTTAGTATATTTTGGACAAAACCGGACTATTAGATGCAATTGACCTTGAAATGTCTGACCCGAGCTTTGGGATTGAGAATTGGAGAAATAGGGACCAGGTAGCTTATCTTGTGTGGGAAATGAAAAACTTCCATGACACGAGATCTTTGCTTAGTTTAGTGATCACAATGTTAGACAACATCTGAGGGATATGTCTAATATGATTACTGAACTTAAACAAGATAGTCACAATTTTTCTGATGAACACTGAATTCAAGCTCTAGTCTGCTCACTACCAGATCATTGGAATCACCTCGAGATTGTTTTGACTTGAAATGAGAATATTAGAACTTTCAGTTAAGCAGCTCAACAACTAAATCTAGAGGTTGAAAGACTTACAGAAACTAAACATCCTTATGGTATCTTCTTCTTTGTTAGTTCTAGTTCAACCAAAGTTTTGGGCTTTAAACGAATATAGAACTGGAAGAAAGGGAAGAAGAATAATTGATCGGCTAGTGAGAGGTAGGATAACAATACCTAAGGTAATGCAATCAATATGAAAAGAAAGAAGAAACGTGTTAAAATGAATAAGAAGGATATGAGCAAAGTGACATACTACAACTGTTGTGAGCATGGTCGTTTTACACATGAGTGCTCTGAGCCTTGATAGGACAAGGCAGATCCATTTGATTTCATTATTTGTAGATGTCTCTAAATTGTTGTTTTTTAACTGAATCTTGTCCCTGGTGGACTAAAGATTCAGAATCAACAGACCGAGACATTTGGAGACATGGGAGCCATTGTACATAATCAATGGACTTGAGTAGGATATAATACTGGAGTCAAAGTTGAAGACTTGTGACTTGCAGAATTGACTCTGACAGGGTCATATTATTATTCTACAAGATGATCAAAATAGCTCTTTAAATCACGCTTTATCTTTTTCTGTTTTATTCATGCTTGCTTGATTTGAGATACATTATATTGTTATTTTTAGAGGACATGGTTGCCATTCGCATTAATGTTAAGAGTTATCGTGATGGACTTATAGTTGTCAGCTTTATGTTTTTGGATGGTGAAAGGACATCTTTTAGTTATTATGAATTCAGTTCGTACCTACTGAATGATGGTTCTTCTAGTGATGCTTATATGATAGACATATTTTGCATACTAGTATAGGTCATTTTAAGCAAGATAGGATAAATGGACTTGTGATTTATAGATTGTTGAATCTGGAATCAAAGTCGAGTAATCCTTATACGAACTTTTCTTGCTGGTTAAATGACCCAAAACCGTTTGAAAAACTATTAGAGCTGTGTTTTTGTTGCTATTATTTTTGGGTATACGGGTTCCTATTAAATAAGGACACAAGATGGATTCTTTCCTGTTTCATTACATTTAGAATTGACAATTCAGGTTTTGATCCTGTCTGTTTGATTTCTCATAAGTCTGATATACTTGATGTTTCAGACATCTATTTGGACAAATTGAGGAAACTAATTGGAGACATGAAAGTCTATCTAAACAATTCCGGGAATTGTGTAATGAAAAAGGGTTGTCTGACAATTGACTATCCTTTATAGACATCAGTGATTTGGTGTTGCCGAAAGAAGGAATAGAATATTGTTAGAAATGTTAAGATCCATATAGACACGAGCTAAGATACATATCTTTTAGAAAGATACGTTACTTAAATTGGCTTATGTGCTTAATCTAGTGTCTTCTAAGTCTATTGCTACAACTCCATATGATTTAGGACGGGTAGTAAAACCTGTTTCTTGAGTACCCTTAGAACATCAGGATATGCAACCTTCACATGATTTTTCGGAAAAATGTGAAAAGTTGAATCCTAATTGTTGTGAGTATATTTTCATAAATTACTGTGAAAATTCTAAGGGATACATGATCATAGGAGTTTCAGTGGGAGCATGACTTGTAAGAAATCGCATAATCCATATTTTCTGGAATTCAGTTTTCCTTATAGAGTTGGCATTGGAAATGCTATACAATTTTTTGAGATTAAAGAAACCAAAATCTATCTGATCCAAGTGGGAGAAATTTTATCAGTTGATGATGTGGATCTTTGATAGATATTTGCTAGTGACGGTTGCCCGTTGAGGATTTAGTGACTCTTCAATTTGGTAATAAATCACACTCTCGGAAAAGTTTAAGAAATAAGTGCTTGAGAAGCATTATGACATAGAAGGATGAGCCTTATTTGTTTGTTTCTCCAGAATTTAGAAGAAAGCAATAGAAATTTATTAAAATCTATGAAGTCTAAACGAGTTAACAAACTTGTAGAGTTTCTAAAGGGACAATAAATTTTGGGAATAACTAGATTCTCAAGATTATAAGTTATCAAATGACTAAATATGAGATATTTGAAGATCACTTGGTGGCTACAAAAGGATGTACTCTACTGAAGGGTTAATCTTTTTCACCAATTGTGAGATTTACCTCAATCCATCTACATCTAGCTATAGTGGCTAGTATAGGATTAGAATTTACATCAAAAGGACGTTAAGATTGTTCTTCTCAGTGGGAGAATTAGAAGATGAAATCTACATGGTATTGTAGGATTTATTCTTCAAGAACGAGAGGATAAAGTTCATAAATTGATAAGTCGATTTATAGACTTCAGTAATCCTCAAGATCAGTGGTGTTATGAGATTTCGCTCAATGCTTATCTCATTCAACTTTGTTTTAGAAAAAAAACGAAGACCACTGTGTCAAAGTTAAACGCCCTAAGAATTGTTTTGTGATTCTTTTTCTGATGTAGATGATGTAATGTAAGCCGGAAACAATATTGAGTATTCCAAGATGAAGAGGGTGAGGCAGTGTAGATAATTAATGTTAATATCCATGAGAAGTGTTCAAAGAATTTTTGAAGTGTCTTTTTAAAGACTTAATTCAAGAATGTCTTAGAACATCTCAAGATGGACACCTGCAAACCACTGGATAGTAGTATTGTAGAGGCAAGTATTTGAGTCAAGATATGTGTCCCGAGACTCAAGAAAGTTAGAAAGAGTTTTTCAAAGTTCTATACATAAATTAGACATCTGTTATGCCATTGGTCTACCTGACTAATATCTTTTTAATCCTGGGATAGTGAAGATGATTTTTCAGATATTTAAAGAAATTGACTATTGATTATTTCTTTTATTGTCAAGGAAACTAGATGACATTGACTAAGTATATAGACACAGATTGGAGTGTTGATTTAGTTGAAACAAAAATCAAATTCCAGTTAAGTCTTATTGCTCTACAGTGGAGCAATCTCACATTATAGCAAGCATTACACTTGCACAACACTGTTCTTTTTGAATGCTTAGCTATATGTCATATGTCTTCTACAATTTAAGAAATTATTTGGTTGGATAAATTCCTAAAATTTTGGAGGATACAAACACTCCAGTGGGAGTTGTGTCGATTTATTGTGATGATTAAGCAATCATTAGTTACACAACGAATGCCAAATGTTTAGAAAGAACCAAATATATCAATGCCAAGTCCTATCTTTGTTAGTGATTCAGTTGATAAACTAAGTGATTCTAAGATACATTTCTAGTCGATTGATGGTTGTAAATCTTTTTTACCAAACTTATTACTAAGTGATATGTTCTTGGAACATGTTTGAGTTTTTGAGTTTGCATAGGATTGAATGCAATTCGATTGGGATGTTGAAGGTGTTAACTGACAGTTTAAATTGTAATTGTCAGTGTTTTATGAATTATATGTGATTGAATCATATATAATATGTATGTTGACAAGTTATGATTGGCTCTCTCACACGAGCAATCGCCTCTGAACTAGTGGGAGTTCAGAGATGAGATTATATCGATAAACATAATCGAGATAGATTTCAACCACGAATCTATCTAACTTGTTATGTAGCTAAATTTTACAGGTATCCTAAATGTAAGTGATTGGATATATGGGTTAAGTGTATGGAATGCATTTGACTTGTAAATTTACACGATGTCAAATTTAGATAAGACATACGCTTCCTACCTTGGAAGTTATAGACATTGTGACATGTGTTCATTGAGGAATAACATGTGCTTATGACCTTTAAAAGGAAATGAGAAAGATGAATCTCTGTTTTCTCATTATGTGTGAGTCCTAAAATTTCGATTACCCTTAGGACTTTCTACACTTTATGTTGCTACTTTAGCATGTTACCAACAACTATGATGATAAGAGCGAAACGGGACATGTCTAGGAAAGCAGCTACAGTGGGAGACTGTAGATACTTATAGAGAAAGGAAGAATGTCTTTATATAACAAACTCTATTGTGATTCATTGACTAGTCAATCAAGCTATGTGTTTGATTATGAATACATTAGATTTCGCGAAAAAGGTTGAGTATGCTCTATTTTGAGAGATTCAATAGAGATATTTCAACATGTGTTAAATGATAAGAGTTTTGGGGTATAACGAGTTGCCTTAGTATCCAAGTTATTCTGATTGAGGTGCTATATATTCCCACCGGATGTATAGCATGGAAACTCGTTGCACTCGTGGGTCACACGAGGTATTGTCTGAATAAGAATGTGGTTTATGAAATGTGTTAAAGACCATTAGACTTCATATGTGAGTGGGAGATGTAAACAATATTTGATATTATATATATATATATTAATTATATATTCCACATATTTGAAGTGGATAAATTTGAGGAAGTTAATTGGTTATTGAGAGGTTAATTATAACTTCTCAAATTCCTAACTGTGGGATTTAACGTGAGATAAGTCATAAGGATTTCAATACTCTCTCTGATGATCCCAAGTTTAGTACAGAAGGGAATTTCCTCATATTAGACTCCATACTCAGATAAGACCATCATATACACATTCCTAAATTGATATTACCTATTCGTGAATCAACGTACACATACCATTCTGTGTACTGGATCCTGAGTACGGGACATTTGGGGACGAGGAAAAGGACTGGATCATAAGGAATACGACATAGCGAGGATACAAACACGGTTCATAATTATTTCCGCATAAAGGTAAGTGGCCCTATTCGTGTTGGTCACGAGATTTGGTCAGTCGTTCAATTCCAACATAAATCATAGAGTTTTGGGCTTCAACTTTAATAAATTTCAATGGACTAAAATTCAATCATCAAATTTATTTAAATTATTTTAGGTCTTTTAAAGAAAATTAAATTTTCTAGCCCATTAAATTATTTAAAGTATTTTTCCCCCATTATCTTTAATTCCTTGCCGATCTTTGATTCCGCTTCTATTTCTTCGAAGGTTTGCATACTATGTTGCAAAAGTGAAAAGCATCACTACAACTACCTTTGCTCTTTTAGATCAACCTTCCCACCATTACCTTATTGGATCATTGGATTCACGATGACTATCTTGAAGGCAAAGTCATGTTCATGCCATTACGAGTACCTTTGTCAACTCCTCAGGCAATTCATTAAATGCCTTGCGAGTATGATAGTTGATGGTTATGAAGTTGTAATAGGTCGTGCTGAAGAAGCTTTCGACCATGGCAGAATGACTAAGGCAGCAAAGGTGATGACTTGAAGTGCAATAATGACAACACTTAACTCAATGCTAGGCTCGTATCGAGCAGCATTGACTTGGGCATTTGATAGATAATTTATACTTGTATCAAGGAGTAGTCCAAGCAGTTTAGGCTCGTGTCGAGGAACATTGACTTGAGTATTTTCAACTGGTGTCTTCAAGCACTATCTTTCCTTGTTGAGCCAGTTGCATGATCTTTTCCTTGAAGATGAAGCAATCTTCAATTGGATGACCAACTAACTGATGGTACTTGCAGTACTTTGGATCATCAGTTCGTCCAGCTTCTTCTGGTCGTTTCATCCGAGGTAACTCGATGAGCTCTGTATCGATCAAGTCATCAAATATCCCAGAGACATCAGAGTCTAAGAATGGATATTCCTTCTGTCGTATCTCTTTCAGAGTCAACCCCATTTGCCCTTGTCGTGAGGTAGATCTGTTATGTATTCTTTAGTTGAAGGTTTGACATAAGTTTTGTCGTGACGCTTTTGAAGTGGTGGATCTTCGACTCCTCTTGCATCCATGCTTAGCTCCATGTTATGAGCTCTTGTTTCCAATTCTTCAAAGGTCTTCGATTGGATTCCTTGAAGTATGTAGCGGAAGGTTCAATTGCATGCCTTGGATGCATATCTCGATCGTAGATGTTTCAGACAGTCTGTCTTTGCAGTTAAGTCTGAGATTTCTCCATCGGTTGATGTAGTCGATGGTAGGCTCTTCATTTTGTTGGCACATGTTTGTTAGCTCGATCGTGCTAACTGTTCTCCTCGTGTTGTTGAAGCGGTTGAGAAATTCACGTTCCATCTGGTTCCAGCTATCAATGGAGTTAGCTTCCAAGTTGGTGTACCAGTCGAAGGCATTGCCCTTCAAAGAGCAGACGAACTGCTTGACCAAGTGATCACCATATGTCCCAACATTGTTGCATGTCTCGACAAACTGAGCGACGTGCTGCTTTGGGTTGCCTTTGCCATCGAACTGCTAGAATTTTGGAGATTGGTAGCCTACTGGCATCCTCAAACTATTGATCCTATTAGTGTAAGGCTTTGCATAGCTATGGGTTGACTTGGAGTCACCTTCGAACTTCCTCTTCACTGTCTCCAAGATGAGTTCTTTAAGCTGGCCGACTTGTATCCCGCCATCAGCTGATATAGAAGCTCCCTAGCAGTTGACTTGGTCTCAGCTGTTTGGTATTTGCTTGAAGTCTCCACTTCATCACACTTTTCAACTTGTTTTCCACAAGCTTGACTTGACTCGACTCCATCCACTTTGCTAATCAGCTTAGCAATCAGAGTGTCTTGTTCTTTGACGTCGCTGGCGAGGCCTTCAACAGCTTTGAGGAGGTTTGACAGGCTCTTTTCAATGGTTGAAGTGTCTGCCATCATCACTGGAGCTGCTCCTAAAGTTAATGATGAGTCTGACCGAGTATGAGAAGTTGAGCTTGCTGAATCAACTTCTTCATCCTTCGCAACACGAGGTGATATGTTCCCAACTGAAGAGTTGGTCTGTGAAGAAGCTTCAAACTCTAACCTCTTCGATACGCTTTGCGTGACCACGTTGGCTTCAGCAGTCTTGGATGGAGCAACTCTGATAAAGATCTTGTGAGTTGAAGACATGTTGAAGATGGTTGATGTAGACTTCAAAATAGCTTGAAAGTCTTGAAGAGGAGAGATGAGAGGTATAGTAAAGTCCCACTGGGTGCGCTAAATTTGTGATAACAATCCTTGTGTGAGTAAACTATTTATTAACACATTGAAATTGATATACAATAATTTCTATTGAATTTCGGGTTCTCACTCTATTTGATCCTTTGATTCTCCTTCAACTTTGACTTAGCTTGATTTGACTTTGACTTGAAACGCTTATCCAAGGACGGGATCGTCTTATTTTGGATCTAGCGAAGTCTTTGAAATTTTGGTGAAAAACGTCTTGAATTTGATGAAACGATCTTCAAATCTTCAAGGTTGGATTTGAGCTAGAAGCGCTTGATCGGAGGGGTCTTGAACCTTGATCTCTGATCGGAGTGCGTTTGTGGATGAATTTGATGAAGAACGGTTTGAAGACGATGATGGACACTTGTTGTCTTCGAGGTGTTTTTGGACGAAAAAATGTCTGATCAGAGGGATCTGCTATAATATTGTACTATAGTACATATTAGTGTACTGTGAATGATGAATGTGCACTGTAGCTGTCAGATAGTGTACTGTAGATGTCAAATCGGGTATTGTAGCTATCAAGTCGGGTACTATCCATGTCAAAAATTGTAATGTAGCTGTCAAGTCGGGTACTATTCATGTCAGTAATTGTACTGTAGATGTCAAATATCATAATAACATAAGCCTAGTGAACAATGGTACAATATGATTGTGTACCATTGAACTAATTATTGTACCATAGTTATGGGGGCAAAATTTGTACCATTGAACTAAATATTGTATCATTGAACTAATTATAATACCATTGACCTAATTATAGTACCATTGATGCTACAAATTTCTTTTTTAAGAAAATAATTTTTGAATAATCAAATCTCATGCCAATTATGAAATGGAAAAATGTTTCATGAAAGGGGGAATAATATTTTACAAAAAAATAATAATTAAATGTATAAATAATTTTAGGAGGAATGGGATATATAATGTTTGTGTTAGCAGATAGAAGTACACATGTTTTTAAATTAAGCACTTTACTATGCGCACCATAATTTTGGTAAATACTTGTGGGTTAGCACTTAACACTAACAGGACACATGTTTATACATTAAGCACTTTAATATGCTTGCCAGAAATTCTGGTAAATACTTGTGGCTATTAATATTTCAAATTATTTAATCCTACAATTTTAGGTCGGAATGTATGTAGTGCACAAACAGAAGAGCTAAAAGTAGGCTTCTTTTCCCCCTCACCATGCTTTCTCGTTACACAGTACATATGGTAATGAGTTAGTCAACATACATACAACAAAGTTAAAACAGAGTATTCGAAAATTAAAGGAGATGACAATTAAGATCAACCAAGAGACAAATATAGTCCAACTCAGAGAAAACCACACCAATCTCACCTAATTAAGGGACCATAATTACACAAACTGCTGCTTTGTTGCTTCCATTCTTTTGAAGGAGCGACAAACCTCTAGAGTGTGAGATCTTTTGCTTGTTTCACATTCACCAATTTGAAGCCAAGAAGGTAGATTGAAAGATTTCTTATCAGCAAATGCATCACTTGAAACTCCGTTCCTAACATCAGAAACTTCTCGTTCATACTTCTCATTGCACGCGTTGCAAAGCTTCAAGGGTGTAGTTGCCATGGTGGATGGTTTTTCAAGCTCAGGCATAGAGAAGAATCCATCGAACGGAACAAAGGACCTCATCAAGCTGCAGACATACAAGCTGTTGATAAAAGGATCTAAGCTTGAAGATTAGATAATAACCAAAGTATAAATAAGCAAGAATGTATAAGCTGCTCGCCTACGTGCTCGCCAGGATGCTCGCCCGGTATGCTCGTCTGGGCCTAGAGGTGTCAAAGCAACAAGCCTACGTGGCCATTCCATAGTTGCTCGCACTAATGCTCGCTGGGTTGCTCGCCATATTGGTCGCTCAAGGCTCTAAGTATGACAAAGCAATAAGCTCATGAAGCCAAGAATAGGTTGCTCGCCTTGGTGCTCGCCTACCTGCTCGCCACTATGCTCGTCCTCAGCCTGGATAGGACAAGGCAGCAAGCTAAAAAGATAAGCCCATGCTGCTCGCCACAATGCTCGCCCCCTTGCTCGCCACATTGCCCGTCCCTCCTTCG